>JARQOC010000003.1:212917153-213005508 GCA_033576535.1 Allobates femoralis
TTAGGATTTTAGTTCCCTAACCTGTATTACGGTAGTACGTACACCTGTCTGGTGACTGTTTTGATGACAAGAGTTAGGATTTTAGTTCCCTAACCTGTATAAACGTATGACGTACAACAGTGTGGTGACTGTTGAGATGACAAGAGTTAGGATTTTAGTTCCCTAACCTGTAGAAAGGGTATGACGTACAACAGTGTGGTGACTGTTGAGATGACAAGAGTTAGGATTTTAGTTCCCTAACCTGAATAAAGGTATGACTTACAACAGTGTGGTGACTGTTGAGATGACAACAGTTAGGATTTTAGTTCCCTAACCTGTATAAACGTATGACGTACAACAGTGTGGTGACTGTTGTGATGACAAGAGTTAGGATTTTAGTTCCCTAACCTGTAGAAATGGTATGACGTACAACAGTGTGGTGACTGTTGAGATGCCAAGAGTTAGGATTTTAGTTCCCTAACCTGAATAAAGGTATGACTTACAACAGTGTGGTGACTGTTGAGATGACAAGAGTTAGGATTTTAGTTCCATAACCTGAATAAAGGTAGTACGTACACCTGTCTGGTGAATGTAATGGTTTCAAGAGAGGATTTTAGTCCCTAACCTGTATTAAGGTAGTACGTACACCTGTCTGGTGACTGTAATGGTTTCAAGAGGGGATTTTAATCCCTAACCTGTATTAAGGTAGTACGTACACCTGTCTGCTGACTGTTTTGATGACAAGAGTTAGGATTTTAGTTCCCTAACCTGTATTAAGGTACTACGTACACCTGTCTGGTGACTGTAATGGTTTAAAGAGAGGATTTTAGTCCCTAACCTGTATTAAGGTAGTACGTACACCTGTCTGGTGACTGTTTTGATGACAAGAGTTAGGATTTTAGTTCCCTAACCTGTATTAAGGTAGTACGTACACCTGTCTGGTGACTGTAATGGTTTGAAGAGAGGATTTTAATCCCTAACCTGTATTAAGGTAGTACGTACACCTGTCTGCTGACTGTTTTGATGACAAGAGTTAGGATTTTAGTTCCCTAACCTGTATTAAGGTACTACGTACACCTGTCTGGTGACTGTAATGGTTTGAAGAGAGGATTTTAGTCCCTAACCTGTATTAAGGTAGTACATACACCTGTCTGGTGACTGTTTTGATGACAAGAGTTAGGATTTTAGTTCCCTAACCTGTATTAAGGAAGTACGTACACCTGTCTGGTGACTGTAATGGTTTGAAGAGAGAATTTTAGTCCCTAACCTGTATTAAGGTACTAAGTACAAGAGTGTGGTGACTCTAATGGTCACAGAAAAGCTTGGATTCCAATCTGTATCACCCTGCCTATATCCTCCGAGATTAGTCCTGAGAAGGACTGTTCTGGTCACTGGAAATCTTGGACTCCGATCTGGATCACCCTGCCTATGTCCTCCTAGATTAGTCCTGAGAAGGACTGTTGTGGTCAGCAGCAGTTTGCAGCCCTGATCCGGATCTACCTATGAGGGCCGCAAATCTGTCCCTAATCAGCAGCAGACACTCTCCCTACACTCACTGTCTGGAAGGCTGTGTGCCAAGCACAGCGCGCCGGGACTTATAAAGGCTCGGTGACACTGTGCAGGCTGGCCAATCACTGCTATACCACAACTAACAGGGCTGTGGCATTGCAGTGGTCTGTCAGCCAATCCCTGCACGTGGGCTGGCTCTCAAAAGAGCGCCAACATGGAGAGATGACGACCACGAGCACAGCACGAGTATCGCGAGATTACTCGGTGCTCGGCGAGTCGCCCGAGTACAGTGATACTCGTGCGAGTAACGAGTAGTGCCGAGCATGTTCGCTCAACACTAATCGTAACCCTTGTTTGATATCACCTTCACAATTCTTGCATCCATTCAACTTGTGAGTTTCACGAGAGTTTCTGCTTGTATTTCTTTGCATGATGTCAGAATAGCTTCCCAGAGCATTTATTTTTGGTTAGAAAGTTAGAGGGGGTAAAACGTTTACCAGCAATTTCTCCTTTTTTGAACAATATTTACAAAATAATTTTATTAGGGACCACATCATATTTGAAGTAACTTTGACAGTAAATGTGATGTGACAGAAAATACCCAAAATGTAAACCATTCTAAATACTGCACCCCTCAAACTGCCCAAAACCACATTCAACAACTTTATCAACCTTTCAGGTTCTTTATAGAAACTAAAGCAATGAGGAAGAAAAATAAGTTTTACTTTTTTCCTCAAAAAATTTACTTTATCGATAAATTTTGGTTTTAATTGATGCCCCTCACCCACCTGTATTGAAGGAGGTGTCTGTGGACATCCCATGTAGACCCATAGAAGCACCAGACAGGCGTGAAACGTCGCTGTTGTCCTGCCTCCAGCACCACCTTCCCACCCCTCTGCACCTTAATGCCGGTAACGTGTAACCTGCTTTACTCACAAGTGGAATAAAGGATCTCAACACACCCGGTGAGTGCCCCTCTACTTCTTCTCTGTCTCATGGATGTCTGCCTTGTCTAATATGAGAGGGAGCACAGTGGGTCTCCGGCCCTAGCCTCGGCACAATCACTGCCGCCACTGTATGGGTTAATGCTTGGTCCCTCAGCGTTGCTGCCTGGAACCTTTCTTCAGTAACTTTGATACCAGCAAGATATACCCGCTACATCTTGCACGATATTACTGCTCTCACGAGACAGCTAGTGTTATGAGCGCTAATCCCACTGAGGTTATCTCAGGTCACATAGCAGGATTCCCCAATGTGTGATACCCGCTGTGTGATCTGACATAACTTCAGAAAAGTCACGGCTTATCACACTTTCAGGACCCACCATATGGGACATGCACTCACTGATCTTTCCCCCCATATACTGGAACTACCGTATTTTTCGCATTATAAGACACACTTTTATTCCCCCAAATTTTGAGGGAAAGTCGGGGTGCATCTTATAATGCGAAACTACAATTTGCTGTGCGGTGGGAAAGTGGGGGCCTGTGGAGTGGTATTCGGGGGCTGCAGGGGACCGGAAGCAGGCTGCAGCTGCGGGTCCATGGTCACATAGGGCCGCTCATTAGGCTCATGAATATGCACTGCATCCCGCTGTCAATCACCAGCAGGGGAGCAGCGCATATTACAGGAGCCCAGGAGGGGGACTGCAGCTCAGCGGCTGCAGCCCCATGTCAATAGTCAGTGCTTTCCACGCTTTCATTGCGTGGAAAGCAGTGACTATCCTGGTGATATCATACTCACCTCGCTCCTTCGCTTCCTGCTGTCGGCACCATCCCCACTGTGTCCTGTGCCGGCCTCCGGTCCTGTGAGCGTCTCTGGAGTGATGTCATCACCGCACGCTGCTCACAGGACCGGATGCCGGCACAGCACAGACAGTGGGATGGCGCCGGCAGCAGGAGCGAGGTGAGAATAACATCGTTTGTTATTTTTTTTAACGGTGTGCCAGCCTGGGGGGGCTGTGCCAGCCGGGGGGGGGGAACTGTGCCAGACATGGGTGGACTGTGTCAGACATGGGGGGGCTGATCCAGCCAGGGGGGGACTGTGCCAGACAGGGGGGAACTGTGGCAGAGAGGGGGGCTGATCCAGCCAATGGGGAAGACTGTGCCAGCCAGGGGGGGACTGTGCCTGCCAGGGGGAGCTGTGCCAGCTGGGGGAACCTGTGCCAGCCAGGGAGGAACTGTGCCAGACAGGGGGAGCTGTGCCAGCCAGGGAAAACTGTGCCAGCCAGGAGGAGACTGTGCCAGACGGGGGAAACTGTGCCAGACAGGGGAAGTTGATCCAGCCAGGGGGGACTGTGCCAGCCAGGGGGAACTGTGTCAGCATGGGGGGGCTGTGCCAGACAGGGATGGTTGTGCCAGCCAGGGGGGGACTGTAACAGCCAGGGAGGGCTGTGGCAGCATGGGGGGGACTGTGCTAGCATAGGGGAGACTGAGCCAGGCAGGGGGAAACTGTGCCAGCATGGGGGGCAGTGTGCCTGCACGGGGGCTTATGTGTGCCAGCATGGGGGGGCAGTGTGCCAGCATAGGGGCTTATGTGTGCCAGCATGGGGGATATATATACCAGGATGGGGGGGTCTTGTGCTAGGATGGAAAGCATATACTTGTTTTGTAAGACAGACACTGGCATTATAATATTGACCTCATTTAACATTAAAACATTTTTTTTCTCTTTTCCTTCATCAAATTTGGGGGTGCGTCTTATAATCAGGTACGTCTTATAAAGCGAAAAATACGCTACTTCAGCACTTATTTTGGTTTTGTTATTTTTCAGGGGTTTTCCTAATCAATTTTAAATCCTTTTTTTGGGAGACTTAAGTGGAATTTGAGACTTTCAACAAATGGATTTTAATTAAAAATAAAAGGTGAAATAGGAATGTTTTTGGGGTTCAATTTCAAATAAAATATTTGTGTGGTTATTTATTTCCTTACTGACTTGGTTAGTAATATCGGCTATCTGATTAATGCCTTCACATTGCTAACCTCTGGTCTTGCTGCCATCCGACATTATCCAACTGGCATCAACTGCAAATACCATTACCTTGTTTGCCAATGCAACTGAGTAGTGAGAGAGTCGGGATGAAGGACTAGGAGTGACGCATTTAATGGCTGCACCGATCCTGGGGTGGCTGCAGCCTGCTAATTGTTTTCAAGATTTTTTAAATTTTAAAGTTTACTCAACTTTTCAGCTGATCAAGTGGGTGGATCGATGAATGGATAGATAGATGATGTAAAGTGCAGATAAATTTATAGATATATGGACAAAATAGATTGATTTACAGATAGATGACAAACAGCGGTATAATGTCCCTTCCCCTATATATTGTAAGCTTGCACCCTTTAGTGCCTGTCATGTTGCGCTGTAGCCTAGTATTTAGCTTTTGAAAATGAACTACTAATAAAAATAAATAAAAAAGCCATGAGGTACTTCCTATTTTCCTTTGACATCTAGGGGACAGCAGACTGCTGCATCCTGCAGACTACATCTGATGGCTTTATCTTGGCTGTCATCAAAATTGGGAGGACCATACAACAATTTTTTTAATTATTTATTTATTTTTACATTAGTCTGAAGTCAGTTTGGTTGCCACACTGGCATCCAATCACTGACGACAGCAGGGAGGATGGGCGAGACTAACTGTGTCTTTAACTAATCAGCGGAGGGGAAAAGAGTGAATATGTCTGAAGTTCATGAATGCTCTCCATTTCTGCCACGGGAAAATCAACAGCATGGGCACAATTTTAATTTCCCATATACTTTGCAGGGAATGTGATGTAGTAGGCCAAAAAAACGTGGGGAGAGTGCACATGGCCTAAAAACTACGGTGACTTGGGTGCACTTATACTTATTTAGTTATTGGCATTCAGAGTAATCCCATAGTATGAGTGACCGGCCATGGGGTCTTTGGGAACTCGGTACCCGGGTGTTCCTGCTGGGGGTGGCCGGTGCCTGGGCCCGTAAACCTAGAGGTCGCTGGTTAAAAAGGGAAAATAATAAAAATAATAAAGACTAAAGTCTCATGACGCCACCTGCAGTTTCTGGTGATCTCTCCAGTGCTGCTGTCAGACCGCCGGGGATGGTGGTATTGCTGCCAGTTTATAACGCTCCCTGCAGATGGAACAGGGTCCCCGGGGCAGTGCTGCTGCTGAGCTGGTCTATTTGGCAGTAGCTGCTTCTTAACTTAAGCAGAATAAAACATTGACGGCTTGCTGACTCTGTATGGGTACTTTACTGGCAACAGTTCACGGTTCCCTTCAGTTTACAGTTACACAGTCTTTGCAGGTAACTGGCCGGGTAGTCACCAGAGGGTACAAAGTCTTTCTGAGGCTCTCCAAGTATTCCTTCTACTATGTTCACTGTCCCCTGTTTCTTTCTTGCGCCTCCTTTCTATCCGTGCGCTGCCCTGTACAAACTCACTTCCTACCAGGCCCGTCAGGTGTGATGAGGTTACTCTTCTCTAAGGGGCTGAACCCAGTTTGAGGGTACCTTTGTGGAGCTGCAAATTTTGGATGAGGTTGGGAGCTGTTTGGCAGACCTGCGACCCTCCGGTATTGGCGGCTCAGGGTTGGACTCGCCTGCACCACGACTCAGAGCCGGTACTCCACTGTGAACTGGGATTTCCCAAGACCGTTTACTTGGACAGTCTGGCTCTGGATTTCTCCTTTCTGTTTAGGTCGTCACTCCTTTTCGGGCGCCCTCCCAGTGGTGTTTCTCTAGGACTTGTTCCTTGCTTCTTTCCTCAGACTAGACTTGATCTGTCTGTGTGATTCCTGCTCCACTTACCCTAACACTCCTCCCACCAGGACCAGTTACCCTGGTGACAGGTTAGCTGATTGGTCCCCTAGTCTAGCTGTAGGGATGCTGGGAAGAGAGCCTCAGTTCAACATTATCCCGTCCAATGATGGGGATACCGCACACTCTGTTTTGGGTGCAGTACCCCTACTATGGTGCACTGACCAGTGGGGCGCCACATGAGCATCACTAATGTCTGGTTGTAAGCCAGACACTGCACTACATCTGTGTGACTGGTATGCTATACAAGCCTTATCCGTGTGCAATTCTAACACTAGGCAGCCATTACCTCTATTAATTGGTAGGGTGATTGTTTTATGACTACTTTGTACCTGTTTTGCCTCTGCTGTTTTCAAATGCTTTCTGTTTTTTATTTAAGCACTAGTTATAGCATCGGGATAGCAATGACATCATGATGGGGGCAGGCTCTGTGGCGCTGGGGGCGGCAATTTTCTCTCTACTATGCGCTCTCCCCCTGTCTTTCTCTCTCCCCCTGCATGCTGTCTTTCCCTCTGTGCTGTCTTCTCCCCTCCATGCTCTCTCCTTTGACCTGTGTCTCCCCTTTGTGCTGCTCCCTCCCACCATGCGCTCTCCCCTCTGTGGGTTGTCTTCTTCCCACTGTGCTATCTTCTCCCATCATGTGTTCTCTCCTCTTTGCTTCTTCCATATGCACTCTTCTGCCTCCATGCAGTCTCTTTCCCCCGTGATGTTTTCTCAACTCTTTGCTCTCCTTTGAGTTTTTGCTTTCCTGTGCACTACCCCCCCCCCTGTGTACTGTCTCTCATTCTCCTGAACTGTATTCTCCCTTATGTGGTCTCTCCTTTGAGCTTTCTGCCCTCTGTGTGCTCTCTTTCTGCCATGTGCACCCTCTCTTCCCTCTGTGTTCATTCTCTTTCCCCTGGTGAGCTGCTACACTGCTGGCGGTACTGCACAATGTACCAGTACTGGCAGTGGGCCCCACATCCATCACTTGGTCATGCAGATATGGCGGAGGTGCATAATAGCAAGACATCCGGACACCAGAAGTGGCAATTATGTGCACTCTCTGTGCCCCCTGTGCACTCTCTCTACCTCCAAGTGCACTCTCTGCCCCCTAGTGTGCATTCTCTGCCTCCAGTGTGCTCATTTTGCTCATGTTTGTGCTCTCTCTGCCCCCTGTGTGCTCTCTGTCATGTGCGCTCTCTCTGTCCCCCCACTGTGCGTTGTCTCCACCTGACTAACAGAGCATGCGTGTACCCAAAGTAATGCTTGATAAAGATCTCAATTGTGGAGATTAAAACATTGCACAGATGGTGGAATAAAGGATCTTCTTTTGGAAACATCGGCTACGTGAGGCTCCGTTTTTTATTTCTATACGCATTTCTGTCGCACATATCACATGCCCAGATAAAGTAGTAAAATGTTACAATTACCGGTACATTTCCCGGTCACAGTTTTTTTCAGCATTGACAGCAATGAGAAAACTAAAACAAAAATGCTATGTGTGAACATAGGCTAAGTGGAAGGAGTTGTTTTTTCCAGTCTAATTTAGTTTTTGTTTTGTAGTTTTTATTGTCACTCTGTAAAAGTGGCATAATATTCTGACAAAATGATTCCAGGAAGCCATTTGTGAGTCAGAAATGCATGCAGGCATCTTCTCAATGCTGTTCCTTTTCAATTTCAGCACCTTTCCATTCATTTCAGCCTTTTTACAGCCCCGAACACCTCTGGGGAGGGCCCACTGGAAAAATATTTGAACTTCTCATTGACTTGTTATAGGACCAATATTCGGTATGAATAGTCAAATAGTATGATGCATTCAATTCAAATAGCCCCAACCATAATCTTTTACTATTTCACCATCACTAGGGCCAATCTGTTGTTTGAGATTTTCTATTAATATTTTGAATAAACTTTTGGGCCATATTTCAACCAGTAGGTTATTGTAGTGGTCAACTTCGCGATCATGTATTCTAATGACACCTGGCTGAGAAATTTGCAGACTGTACTATATGTTAAAAATCATTTTACGTGTTTATGAATTAAACAGATGGCAGTTGAAAAGTTAATGACAATGAACTTGAGTGCCAGACATTATTTTAGTCCCTTTCACTGTGATATACATTACACTGTGGAAATATACTATGCTGATGAAGAGTGAATGATAATTAGTTCGAGACGAGAAAGAAGATGAAAGGAAAATTTAAAAGCTGATTTTAAAGAAGGTAATTAGCTGCTTATGTGTAGACTTTAATGTGGAGGGCCTACTCATGTAAGAAAAAAACATAGAAACCTCCCAAATAAAATCCAAATATCACATATGAGAAATATTATTTTGTTGGATAAAGGCAGTATTATTTGTATCACCCTTTGCACACCAAATTATAAAATACCTAAAATAGCTTTATGATTGTGAATAAATTAGCTTAAAGTGGAAATCTGGCTGGACTAAAGGCAGATTAGTCTAAATTTAAGATTTGTCATAGTCTCAATTTTTCTCCACACTGCCTTGAAATAAATCTAAAAAAAATAACATTCGAATAATCCAAAACACATAGACTAATAAACAATTCCATAACATTTTTGGAAGTTGATAAAGAGAATGGAAGATGCGAACAACAACACCTCTTTAGGTCAGCAAAAGTCAAAAGAAGAATACATGAATTAAGAGGACAATTGAAAAGGAAGATTGAAGTATAAGTTGCATTATGGTAGGTATACCATGATAAATTTCTAGCAAGTCCATATGAAAATTTGAATATCAGGCCCTCTTCACATCAGCATTTTTTTTTAATTGCGGCAGATCCGGCAGATTTACCACATCTGCCGCCTAACGGCTGCACTTGCGGCACACTTGTGGCAAGCCCCATGTGTTCTCGATGGGTCTTGTGGTCGGGGGCGGCAAGTGCGGTTTTGCTGGATGCAGCAGAACTGGGACTTGCAGCGGCGAAAAAAAAAGCTGCTGACAGCAATTTCTTTTACTGACGCAACTGTATTTTCCGTATATGGCAGAACTGCACTTGCCGCACCCAACCGCAAACCCTATAGACAATGCATGGGGTGTGCCACAAGTGTGCTGCAAGTGCAGCTGTTAGGCGGCAGATGCGGTAAATATGCCGGATCTAAAGAGAAAAAAAGGGGGTTTTGGAGGGCACCACTAATATTAAGTCAATGTAAATTGGGATCGCTTTGGACTCTACCCAGGAACCATAAGAATAGACAAAGAACTTTGTCTATACTTATGAAATATGCCGGATCTGCCGCAATTTTAAGAAAATGCTGATGTGAAGAGGGCCTTAATAAGACTCAGCCCTTATACAGTGGACAATGCTCCATTTATTGTTCTCAATCTCATCACTCTCTTATCAAAATCTGCTGTTAAACATTACATTAAAAATTTTAATTTAAAGAGTGCCCTAGACAAAACAGTGATGCCCATACTTCAATATCCTTGCAGGAATGGCTACAACCTTGGCACACATGTTAGCTGTGTTTCTTCAGTGGTGCGCTAAGGGGCTACTGCCTATGAATGTAACATATGAGGGTATATAAAGCAATTTTATGCTCAAGTCCTTTAACTATGCACATTACACTTTCACACAAGTATATTTTACCTGTTTTATCTCCACGTAATCCAAAATTACTGTTTAATACTTTGTACTTCCTTCTTTGCCCTAAAGTGGAACATCCCATCATATATCTCAGTGGTATATACACTGCTAAAGTGAAAGTAACAGCGCTGACACCAGTTGCCTGGCTCAGCTCCTCCCAGCTCTTTCTGTGTCCATAGCCTTCAAAATACCGGATCCGGACACAGAAATGACATCCAGAGTTTACAATCCGGACCTGTCCATTCCTGTTCATGAGGTCCTGCAATAAGCAGGACCCCAAGGACAGGAACAAAACTGTGTTGTGAAGCCAGTCTAAGTCACCCTTGTCCATCACACCTCATCCAGTCCATCTCCCTGGCATTCATCAGTAAAATAAAATGTAATCTGATTGAAGGATCATCTTTTAATCCATCAATATGGGAATGCAAGTTACAGACAGTTGAATAAAATGATACCCTTGTATCTGCAATCCAATGTTTTATTCCAGAACATTTTTTAATTTTTCAAGTATATAAATGAGTGGTCAAGATCTATGGACTGGACATAGCTCTTACATAGATAGGTGTACTTTGAGGTTTGGGAAGCCAGTTATGTCCTAAATGTTGTTTTTCAATTGTTGTGATTTTTTAATACAATGGAAAAAAGTCTTCTTTTTATGGATAATCCTCTGGTGTCTTGGGACTCTTGCATTAAAGGGAACCTGTCACCTCCTAAAAGCCACCTAACCCATCAATACATGTCCCTGCACCTTCCTATTACCATTACAACTATCCCTCTCTCTGCTAAATGCTTGCTTTCAATGTGCTAAAAAATATTCTTATATCTTATACTCATTAGGATGATAATGTAGTGGGGGCCATATGCAATAGTCCCCCTGGGCGTGTTGGTTTGCAGCCTCCATGATCCTTTATCACACCCAGATGGGGCGTGATATTGTAATAAGATTCATCTCTGGCACAGCCTCTGTGTGCTGCTTCTGCTGTGATGGTTCTGCCCTCCTCCTCTCTGTCACTCACAGCATGCAAATCATTTGTCCTGATGTCAGATCCAGAGTCCTGCCCTGACAAAGCATAAACAGCACAGCTGAAGCAGCACAGAGAGGCAGAGGGGGAGGGAATGGCCACAGTCAATCGAACTCCCTCCAGCCACAGTGACTACCTCCATGGTTTCTAACTGTAAGTTTTACAAAGGCTATATCTTGGGGTACACAGCACACAGATATATGGGAGACCCCTTCCCTGAATGCGGCAGACATGCTGTATTCAGTGCTGCATTCAGATTGCCATGCAGCAGGGGGGGTGACAGAATCTCTTTAATGTCCTTTCCTGTTCTACTACATAAATCCATTTTCCATTATTCTTTTGAATCCTTATATGTGTTGTCTACTTTTATCTTAGCTTTTTTTATTCTGAACCTCTCTGCTGCATTTGATGATATAGATCAGGAGTCTCAAACACATTGCCTATGGGTGACATGTGGCCTGCAGGCACCATAGACCATATGACAACCATGACCCTGTCGAGGGGGCTGCCAACTTCCTTGCTTTATTTCAGTTGAATTTGCACCTTTAGATACACATTCAAATAACATGTATTCCCACCGCCACTCATCTATAGCAATGGCAGTCTCCGATGAATCAGAGGCCAGCACCAAGTACCGCCGAGATGCTCGGACTCCTCGCTAATAATTTGCAATCTGACACACATACACAGCTCCCTTCAGTGCACACAGTGAGCTGGCACTACACAGGGAGCAGATTGATTGTTAGGGTCCCTCTGGGGGGCACAGCAAGGTGTTATATGTTGCGGCGATTTAAAAAAGCCCCCCGTCCCGCCCTTTCCCAGAAATACACGGTTTATAACCGGAAGTCTGTGGGCGGAGCCTGTCACTCATTGACTTACATTGGGCTCGGTGCTCTGGCTGAGTACACGAGTATCTTGAGATGCTCGGCCAGAGCACTGAGCACCCGAGCATTTTAGTGCTCGCTCATCACTAAATATAATACAATACAATAATATGATAAAATACAATACAGACAATATGAGACAGTAAAACTTCTGAAACCATGAGGAGTGAAGTCCCTGCTTGCAAGCTTACAATCTATGAGGAAACAGGGAGAGCACAAAAGGTAATAGTAAAAAATGCCATTATATATGGTCCAGCCATCACAGGGGCGGACATATTGCATGTGCAATGAACCAGGGCTCCAAGGGGCTATGCAAATTAGGCATGTGGAGCCCACACCCTGTACATAACCCCTCTTTGAAGTGTCACCCAGGCCATGGGCTCAGGCACCGCCACCCCTGGCATCCCCGTGAACCCCTCAGAGCCTGCTACCCGAGTACCCCAGGGCCTGGGGCTCGACAATAGGCACAGTGCACAACTACAAGATTTGTATCTTGTTTCTCACACTGAAACCAATCAACAGTGGAGAGAGGCACAGCACATGGGGAGAGAGGCACAGCACACTGGGGGGAGAGGCACAGTGGGGAGAGGCACAGCACATGGGGCGAGGTACAGCTCACGGGGAAGAGGCATAGCGCATGGGAAGGCAGAGTGCATGGGGAGAGGACAGTGGGAGAGAGGCACAGCACACGGGGGAGAGGCACAGTGCACAAGGGGGAGTGGCACAGCTCACAGGGGGATAGGACAGTGGGAAAGAGGCTCAGCACCCAGAGTGGAGAAGCACAGCTTGCAGCCTAGAAAAAATATATATATATATTGTGAGGTATGACCGCATAAGAGCCCATGGCCGGTATGCATCACATGTGTTTTCAGCCGTGCAACCAGGGTTAACAATATTTGAGCCTGTGTGTAAGGGCTATTGCTGTGCTAGACCTGAGTGGTGTATAGAGGGTTAACTACCCCCAGGTCTGTGTGTGTGAGATGTGCTGATTGACTCACTGTGTTGCAGGTGTGGGTGTGGCAGCCAGGATAAGAAGCTGCCTGATATTGTCAGTGAGACTGGAGATGGGAGGCAGACGATATGACCTCCAGGATTTGAGGACATGAGGCAGAGGGGGTCCTCGTCCCGCTGGGACAAGGCGGGAAGCCGGGCTCTCCATGTGGGAGATGCCTGTCGCTCTGTACCGTATGGAGACCATTGACTGGATGTATGGGTCTGAGAGGGCTGTAGTCCATGCTGGACTGTGTGTGTGTGAGTGAGCCCTGTAATGAGTGGAGCCTATTAAGGCCAGGCAGCCGTAACCACCATTGGGACCAACTGCTAGGTCGTGATATGGTGCCATTGACTATGTGTGATGGTCCATGTGCAAAGCATAATGCTCTATGGAAAAATGCCATGCACATCGTCTCATGTGAATGAAGGCCAGGCGGCCGTAAATGCCATTGAGACCGACTAAAGAGTCATGATATGATCCAGTTGACTGAGTGTGCATCATAAGGGTTTATGTTTAAGTGCCATGTATGATGTGTAAAATGTAAATAATGGCAGGCGGGCGTAGCCGCCATAGGAGCTATAGTTAGTGCTCCAGTGTACATAATATGTAATGTGAACTCTGATGTCATGTTACTATGTAAATAGCCTATGATATGTAACCTTAATGATTTATATGGTAGATGTGAGAAATAAGCAGTTTAGGACATTCACAAATAAACCGATAAATTGTTTTATTTATCGGTAAAAACATTGTCATTGGTGCCATTCCGTTGCCAAGTGAGTCCCCCAGGGGGCGCTACCTCACTATATATATATATATATATACACACACACACATAAAAGTCCCGTAGCCTCTATATTACATGTATATTCCGCCCCCAGCCTCTATATTATATATTCATGACCCCTATATTATATTTACACAACCCTCAGCCTCTATATTATGACCCTGCATTCATCTACTGATGGTGGTTCTGTACCGCATTCATCTACTGATGGTGGTTCTGTCACTGCAATCATGTCCTGAATGTTGTTCTGGTGCTGCATTCATCTACTGATGGTAGTGTGGCGCCCCTGCGACCAGGGTGGCCACAGGTAGCAACTGCAGCCAGGCAGATAGGAGACAGTTTGTACATCAAACTCCTTCAGCAAACACACCCACCAGACACAACACCCAACCCGGAGCCCGGGACTCTAGGCGGGCAAAGGGTGGTAGGGTTTAGAGTGAAGTGGGTGGGAATGTAGGTCAAGTGACTTAGTGGGTAAAAAAGGGGGGAAGAGGCAGAGTAAGTGAGGAGTAGGCCAGTGGGTGCTGACCAGTAAAGACTAAGGCGTATGCGAGAGTGACACTTCCCTGCTTGTCCTGGGTTGCCCTGAGGCGCCGAACCCCCAGAGACACCATTCCATGGATAGAAAGCCCGCTCCATGACCTGGGAGTTAAGGGAAGGGGAATGGCTGAGCATGGACGGCTAGTGAAACGGACTTCCCTGACATACCCGAATAGTCACACGGGTAGGAGAGAGCCTGGTGATCCCTTGCAAAATAGGGACACCTAAGGCTAAGCTGGGACCAGAGTGTTGGCTCTGAGGGGGGACCGCAGCTATACGCCAGATCCCAGACAAACCGTCGAGGGACCCTGATTTCAAGTCAGAGTTCCTACTACACGGGTTGGAGGTACAGCAGTGTATAGGACCCGGCTTGCCGCCCACACACAAAGGGCGAAGTCAGATAAAGGGACCGAGCTGCCGCCATACAACCCACAGGGAAGAACAGATGAGAGGAGAGCCGGAAAAGTTACGGAGAAAGTGAAGGGTCTCAGAAAGAAAGCCTGGCTGCCGAGGGTTCAGAGACTGTCCAGAGTTAATTCTGTGAACTGTACCATGAACTGTTTAAACTGCACTAAAAACTTACAAGTAAACCCGGTGAACCCTGCTTCAGTCTCTTGTGTGTGATTCCCTGCATACAGAACTTGATTTCACCTTTATACCCTGTCAGAAGCAGCCCTGACACACGGAGTGCTCATCCATCTAGCTTCAGCATCATCCATCTATCCTCCTGGCAGAAGTACACTGCAGCGATGGTCCCCTCACTGACCACAACCCGTGGGTGGCGTCACGACAAACTCCCCTGTAAATACTCCTTTTACTTGTGGGGCTCGGCACATGGCCCGGACCAAGACTGCCGTGATCATCCCCCCGTGCTACCCCCAGTCCGGTACCGAGTACCTCGTCCCAGTGGGCCATACAGTAGTTCTGTTGCTGCATTCATCTACAGACAGTTGTTCTGGCTCTGCATTCATCTACTTCATTGTTCTGGTGCTGCATTCTACTGATGGTGGTTCTGTCATTGCATTTATGTCCTGATTGTTGCTCTGTCACTGCATTCATCTACTGATGGAGGTTCTGTCCCTGCATTCATCTACTGATGATATTTATGACCCTGCATTCATCTACTAATGGTAGTTGTGTTGCTGCATTCATCTTATGACTGAGATTCTGTCGCTGCTTTCATTTACTGATGGTGGTTCTGTTACTGCATTCATCTGTATCTGTCACCCCTTGTGCACATATATATTACTTGGAAGGTATGCTGGGCTGTATATATTTATCAAAACCAAGTGATACCAACTTATTATCATTAAAAGTATATCTTTTCATTCATATCAAAAAGTTAAAAATGTGTGACCTACAAATTAGAAAAACATATACACATATATACAAAATCGGGAAACCAGGCACATATTAATGTACATACATATGGACAGAAAATGGAGAGGTCATACTCTTTTTACCCACAAGGATTCAAATATGTGTCATCCATAGGGGAAAAAACCTCAGTACATACCGATACATATACTCTGATGTCTCATAAAGGAGTTATCCAATAGAGAAGCAGTTTTATGAGGAAAAGGAGAGAAACATTTCAAAACCTGATATAGACATCAATTGGGGTTTTGAACAATCGTATGTTAGTGACCTTCTGTTAGGTTTCTGGGTTCCCAAGGTTATATAAATTGAACCACCAACGCTTGACGCGTTTCTCCTTCTCTTATATTAGAGGGCTCATCAGAAGTTTTTGGGGTTTAAATTTATTGTTCAGTCTAAAAACAAAGAAATGGTCAAAGCATTAGTTTCCAAATAAAGACCTGATGGCAAATATAATAACAAGATGAATGCTGTATATATTACCTGGAAGCTGTTCTGGGCAGTATATATTACCTGTAAGCTATGCTGGGCTGTATATATTTCCTGGAGGCTGTGCTGGGCTGTAAATATTACCTGGAGGCTGTACTGGGCTGTATATATTACCTGGAAGCTGTTCTGGGCAGTATATATTACCTGGAAGCTATGCTGGGCTGTATATGTTACCCGGAGGCTGTTCTGGCTGTATATTCTACCTGGAGGTTGTGCTGGGCTGTATATATCTTTTGGAGGCTGTGCTGGACTATGTATGTTATTTGGAGGCTGTGCTGGGCTGTATATATTATTTGGATGCAGCAACTGGCCTCCAAATAAAATATACAGCCCAGCAGTAGCCTCCAGATAATAAATACAGCCCTGCATAGCCTCAATATTGTATATACAGCCCATTTAGTGTTGATAAACCCATAGCAAGAATTGATATGCTGCAGATTTAGCATAGAAGCATGCCCAGTTTGTCACATGGTCATGGCAAAAGGGTGCACCACCATCAGCACTACGTCCAGTTCCCTTACCGCACCATTTGCACAATTTTTATTGGGTATACAGCAAAGTCCAGTATTATTAGAGAATAGAACGTTGTGCAATTGGTCTTGAAAGGACTTGGAGACGTATGTGGCAGCATATAGGACTTAAAAAGATTCCTATAATATAACCCTACTCCTGAAACTTTCTCTGCACTATATACAGCTAAGAGCAGTATCTTGCTATGCTAGAATCTATTAGAATTAGCCCTTAAAAGGACAATTGGTACTGAAACACAATGAACTCTGCCTAAATCCCTACAATATAAGGCTGCCTTCACACTTGCAGATGGATCTGCAGCGTTTTGCAGATGCATCTGCAAGTGTGAGCATGCTGACCGCGGCCCCTATGTTTATAATAGGGCGCACGCGGTGTGAAAGCTCTCATTCACTCCTATATGTGTACTGTCAGCAGGCGTATGCCTGCTGACAGATCACACACTCCCGCCCGCAGCATGGACGCTACATCTCGCGTCCACAGTGCGGACGGGAGTGTGTGATCTGTCAGCAGGCATACGCCTGCTGACAGTACACATATAGGAGTGAATGAGAGCTTTCACACCGCGTGCGCCCTATTATAAACATAGGGGCCGCGGTCAGCATGCTCACACTTGCAGATGCATCTGCAAAACGCTGCAGATCCATCTGCAAGTGTGAAGCCAGCCTAATAGCTCTACTCCAGAAACTTTCTCTGCAAAATGTACAGTTACAATCTGTATTGGGATGCAATTGACTGTATTGGAATTAGCCCAAACAAGGACTGTTTGGTTTATTCTGCACTAGCAGGTACTGAAACACAATAGACCCTCCGAAATTGCCTCTAAAACACTATATAGCCCCTCTCCAGTATCTAACCATACACTAATTACAACTATCAGTGGTATTGTGAATTAGCCCTTAATTAGTCCTGTTTGGTTAATCTTGCACAAGCAGCTATAGAAACGTAGCAATAAAAATCTCTCCCTTCAATAACTCAAGTTCTCCCGACACTAAGTGGACACAGTGCACACAAGATGACGATGACGTCTGCCGGTCTTAAATAGACCTGATGACGTTATGCGGTCGGTTAATCACAGTAATGCCATAGCAAAGATGGCTACTGCATTACTGTGATTGACAGGCAATCCCTGAATGTTTAGTGGCTAAAAATGAGGTGGCAAACATGTGGGGAAGAGACTGAAATCTTGCAATGTGCGTACCAACATACTTGACGAATTACAAATATCTCGAATACCTTATTATTCAAGTGGATGACAAATAGTGCCAAGCATATTCGCTCATTACAAATTATTGTGGTTAAATATTCTCCTTTCATAAAGGTCTACTAAGACCTCATGGGGTAATGTACGTATAGTATGTGCGCAGCTGACAGGGCAGCCGCGGCTTCATTGAGAAAAATCTACAGAGCCGACAATAGCTGACTTACTGTACAGGGTATATTAACCCATGACATGCCGTCCTGAGAGGGCAGCATGTCTCTAGGGGGGGCACCCCCTAGAGACATGTTGCCCACAATTATTGTTAATATTTAATATTTTTTTACAGATTTAACAGTTTGCTCATTCCTGCAGCAGCAGAGATGAGCAAACTGTACCGTAATCACATTGCTCCGAATTACACATCCGGAACAATCCGGTTACCGGATTGCGGCTTCATCCACACATTTTTCATTAAAAATGTGTGTGTAGCAAATTGCGTTCACCACATCCGGATCTGGAAGCGGTGAACGCAATTGTCTTTAAAAGTGTGACCCTAGCCTAAGTGTTAAAAAAGAAAGGTATTCAGTGTTTTTTTGATCAAATAGTGGAAAAGCCATCCAACTACATCCAGGTGTATCCAAATATTTACTAATGTCCTTCCTCTCCAGGGGTCAAACCAGACTCATCTGAATGGCTATGTATGTGAACAGAAACAAGGCACAGCTCCTAATTAAAATCTTGTCTGGGAAACATATGTGGATAAGAGTGCTGATAAATTTGAAGCCATGAATGATATTTAAAATATAATCAAACTATTGCTAAATTTGTCAGGCCTTAATGCATGGGGTTAAATAAGCCACCAGAGGGCATTAACATACAATTTACTTTGTAAATGAGGCTCAAGTGGAGTACACAGCTGCCTCTTCTGCCTATCACTTGTATGGTTATTGTCCTAGGGGCAAAATATACCAACAGTCAAGGTGCATTTTTGGCTGCTAGATAATCGTGAATAAGCGTTGTTAAAAATTCTTGTTTCAGGATTATCATGTTATGTAAACAGGCTGCTAATCACTCATTGAATGAGCAAAATGCCCATTAATTGGGTCAAATGATGTTTGTGCAAACAGGACTTGCACTATCAAAAACGTAGGTATCCTAAGCACACAGAGTGATCTAAAATATATTAATCAGTGTGCATTGTTCACTTTGGCCTGCCTGGGTAATAAACACATATGTGAAACCAGTCTATGTTTGATCAAGCGGAAAATGTGCTTGCTGCACACAGCTTTGGGTCTGAAACCGTATGCCACCGTAGTTGTATTATGCCTGAAGAGAGAGCGAGAGAGAGAGCAAAAGAGAGAGAGAGAGAAAGAGAGCAGAACCGTGTAGAAGCATTGGGAGGAGAAGATAAACTCTGGACATGCTCGGTGTGGAACGACAGATCTGCTTGGTCAGATCCACTCCTTTTCCAATCCGGCGCCTATTGAAGACTATTCAATTTGTAGCCGCATTGCAACACATCCGGAGGTATCAGACTTTTTCACGTGATTCAAAATTGCTACTTCACTTGTCCAGGGAGGATGTCAGAGAAACTGATTTGTTAGGATCAGGTATAAAAATGATGTCTCTGCATGTGCCTGTTACCCCCAGGTGTCTTCAGGGTTTGAATGGATTACAATGCTGGACAAAAAAATGCAAGTGTGAAACCATCATAAACAGGGATTACAATACGCACTAATCAGTAAAGAGTTGATTTGTGTGTGTTCCGCAAAGTTACAGAATTGTGAATATATCAATGAACCGTCAAGTGTTGGATCTTGGTATTTTTTCTGTTTTCACACAGTATGTGCATTCACTAATAAACTGCAACAATATTTAGTATATTTCACATTGAATTAGGCTCTACTTATTGAAAATTACATACATGCCAACTTGATCTAAGGAGACATTCATATAATTTCTGACTATGTTAAAACTGGCTCAGTTAATTAGATTCTGCCAAGCATGACTTTTACATCAATTAATTAACCGAGATCAGCTTAATTCAATCAAAAAAGAAGTGGAAAATCCCAAACCAGATTCAGTTGTCTTATTCATGATATGGATGAAGTTGACAGGTATGGTATTTTGCATTGCCCACACAATTATAATGAAGAGATATATAAAACTTATGAACACATTTTAATTAACTATTTAAGAGATAATGGGCAAGAATCAAATTTATCACTAATGGTGTAGGCATGACTGAGAGTAATAATATTCTAGAATTATTCATTATCTCAATATACAATTTGATAATGCCAAATGTATAGCATGCATGACCCTCCAAGTTCAGAAGCAACTATTTTTGTATGTCTTTGCATAAATTGTTAATTAAAGGGAACCAGACTATTGATTAATGCTTATTAAACCACATGCAGCATTAACCAGAGGCTGACCACACAATTTCTGCCAGGTATATTTTTCTTTCATTTCAAATATATGATTTGAAGATTGGATTGGGTTCATACCTGCAGTTGAGAACAGCTTGTCATTAAGCTGGCTTTTCCTCGCATTGCTTTAGTCGATTGACGATCTCTTCTGTGTGTATGTGCGCGTAAGGAGAGACATGTCATTAAACGAGAGTGGTGCGGAAGAAGCCAGACAGGGGTGTGGTGGACTAGACTTGTCTCTGGCTGTGGTCCTCAGTTGGATGTCCAAATTATATTTTCTTTGATCCATTGAAGCATTTCAGAGAAAAGTATATCTTGCAACAATTGTGCATCTAGCCTCTGATTCCATGCTGTCCAGGGTTTAAGAATATTGTCAGGATCCAAAATCCATTGTACAAATAATTGTGCATCATGGTGGCTCTGTGATTAGCTGGGCTCAAATACCACCAAGGACAACATCTGCAAGGAGTGATGTTTGTTCATGTCCATGTTGGTTTACTCTGTGTACTCTTGTTTCCTCCCATACTCCAAAGACATACTTATAAGGAATTTATATTGTATAGCCCAATGGGGGGCAATATGAAGGTGCTTGTAATCTGGTGTAGAATTGTTAGTATATTTTTAGATGATCAACAATTTGTTTCAATACAAAGTGAGCCGTAGCAGACTGACTACTCCTTAGAGATTCAGGTATACCAACTTGCAAGACATCATTTCAGCTGATAATAAACAAGTTTACTTTGCATTTCGCTGGCAGTTGAAATTGACAAACTTGTTCGTCATGCTTTAATGATTACACAGGTCAACAAAAAAAATTTTTTTTCTGGTGTCCAAAATATTTTAATGAATTTGGGGTATTTTTGGGGTGCTGATTCTGAATATGCTATCAGTTTTGCCAGATTGGCTCAAGTTTTTGAGATTTTTGGTATCTTATTTATAGCACTTGTTGGTAAATGCGACGCATCATCTCATTAATTTCTTTGGATTAGTACTTGAACTGAGCAGTTCTCAATATAGTTTTGTGTTAATTAGTGTTCTAAAAGTTTGTTCATAGCTTGATTTTTGCACTAACTTTATGTTGTTTTCTGTTGTCCAGTGAAAAGCATGAACTCATCAAGAAGAAGTTGTCTTAACGATCCAGACTCATTCTGTTACATTTGTGGTGAATATACACTGCCAAAACATAGAAGAAACATAACAGACTTCGTTAAAAAAGTGTATTTTGCCTATTTTGGGGTTATGCTTGCGGACCAAGACAAGTTTTGGGCACCACACATAGTGTGCAAAGCATGTATCGAATTATTACGAAAATGGAGCAAAGGACAAAGAACAAGCTTCAAATTTGGTGTTCCAATGGTGTGGAGAGAGCAAAAAAATCATCATGATGACTGTTATTTCTGTGCAGTGCAAGTACAAGGATTCAATAAGCATAAGAAACGAAAATGGGAGTATCCTAACATGGAATCTGCAAGAAGGCCTGTCCCTCATTGTGAAGATGTGCCTGTACCTGTGTTTACCATGTTACCTGACCTTCCCCCACCTGATGATGATGATGAAATGCAGGGTATGGAGCTAAGCATTAGTTCTGGAAGTGAACTAGAATATGAAGGAAGTTTCAGAACACCTACGCAATTTACCCAAGGAGAGCTCAACGATCTAATAAGAGACCTCAACCTCTCAAAAAGTGCATCTGAACTTTTAGCTTCAAGGCTAAGTGAAAAAAATTGTCTGACGCCTGGAACTAAAATTACATCTTACAGGACCAGAGAAGAAGCACTTCTTCCATTTTTCTGTGAAGATGACCTACTTGTATATTGTAAGGATATTCCTGGCCTGATGCTGCAAATGGGTTTACAAGTATATCGTCCTGTAGACTGGAGGCTTTTCATAGATAGTTCTAAAAGGAGTTTGAAATGTGTTTTGTTGAACAATGGCAATCAGTGTGCATCTCTTCCAGTAGCTCACTCAACTAAACTTGCAGAACAATACCAAAATGTCAAAATGGTCTTGGAGAAACTGTGCTACCATGAACATTCGTGGCTGATATGTGTTGATTTAAAAATGGTCAACTTTTTACTTGGACAGCAAAGTGGATACACAAAGTATCCTTGCTTCATCTGCATGTGGGATAGTAGAGCAAAACATCAGCACTGGGAGAAACTGAATTGGCCTCCAAGGGACACCTTGACAGTAGGAGCATCAAACATAGTGAACGAACCTTTGGTGGACAGGGAAAAAATCATTCTACCACCACTTCACATAAAGTTAGGATTAATGAAGCAGTTCGTCAAGGCATTAGACAAAGATGGTAATTGCTTCATGTACATCTGCAGATCTTTCCCTGGTCTTAGTAGCGAAAAACTGAAGGCAGGAATCTTTGATGGTCCTCAAATTCGGAAACTCATTAAAGATTCAAATTTTCCTAAGGAAATGAATGACATTGAAGCTGCTGCATGGTGTAGTTTTGTGTTGGTAGTGAAGAACTTCTTGGGAAATCAAAAGGCAGACAATTATGAAGAACTGGTACAAAACATGCTATTGAGATTTAGAAATCTGGGTGTACACATGAGCATTAAATTGCATTATCTTCACAGTCACTTGGACAGATTTCCAGAAAACCTTGGAGATTTTAGCGAAGAACAAGGGGAGAGATTTCATCAGGATATTATGGTGATGGAGGAAAGGTACCAAGGCAGATGGGACAGACATATGATGGCTGATTACTGCTGGAATCTACAGCGTGACTGCCCCAATAGCTCACATAGAAGAAAATCATATAAAAAGCGCTTTTCCAGCGATTAAATGTCTATCTTTCATGTCTTGTTCATTTTTGAAGATTACTTTCTTAAACTAGTTAAAATAAACTAAAATCAACATTTACTTTGTTAAATTTATTGTATTCATGACAATATCAATAAAGTTAATGCGCGTGTAGCAAAAAACGTCTTTTTTTTTACACATTTTACGAAAAATCTCAAAAACTTGAGCCAATCTGGCAAAACTGATGACATATTCAGAATCAGCACCCCAAAGTTACCCTAAATTCAATGAAATATCTTTGGCACCAAAAATGCTGTTGACCAGTGTTATGCAATGTAGTTGGACCTGTAAGTTATTATGGCTGACAATGAGAGCTGTAACTTGCTAAAACTGCATGTAATAGTTTGATTGTAATTGGTTAAGAGGCATTTTCCAACAGTCAGGGAGCAAATAAATGCAAGTACAGTAAATATGTTAGATCGTCTGACCAGAATTGTACTAAGGGAACCACAGTCACTAAATTGAGCAGAAATACCTACATTTATTGCTGACCCAATTTGGACTATTAAATAATATTAGGCTACATTGCATGTAACAAGGAATTCTTAGGACCAAAATGAGTTAAATAGTTTTTAAATGAAAAAAAAAACAATCCATAACAAGTGTGCAAGGGCAGGGATTTAAAAAGGCTGAGACGTGCAAAGTTGCACATGGTAACACCTATTGCCTTCCAAATGGATTACATGTCCCTCCCTTGAAAGACTTGCTATTCAATAGTTTTTTCAATAAAAAAGACACTAGTCCAGTGTTAAAAAAACCTTTCAACTCACTTTAGTCCTAAGAATCCTCATTACAGCAGTGCAGCCTAATATCCAGTGCCGTAACTTCATGCCCATGGGCCCCAGTGCGGAAGCTCGAATGGGGCCCCCAATTATTGCAAATCTTTCATAGTATTAGGCTAGGGTCACACTTTAATATAGAATTGCGTTCACCGCATCCAGATCCGGATGCGGTGAACGCAATTGGCTTCAGTCAACCAGCAATCTAGGAACCGGATTGCTGAAGCCACAATCTGGTAACCGGATTGCTCTGGATGTGTAATCCGGAGCAATCCGTTTCCTGGATAGTTTGCTCATCCCTGCTGCTGTGTGTATACTGTCTATAGGGGGTGCCCACCCCCCCTAGAGACCTAGCACCCACTCAGGTGGGCATATAATGCTTTAATCTCATGTACAGCAGCCGTCTCCTGTCAGCTGCTGTACATTTTTATGAATGAAGCTGGCGGCTTCACTGACAGCAGCGCTCATACTATACCTATTGTAGGTATAGTATGTGCGCTGTCTGAGGTCCTGAAGGCTTACACAGTAGATCTATGGGCAGTACTGCCCATAGATCTTACTGTATAAGCCTTCAGGATCTCAGAAGAGATGCCCACCTGAGTGGGTGCTAGGTCTCTAGGTGGGGTGGGCATCCCCTAGAGACAGTATACACCCATGTATTAATTAAATTAAAAGTTAAAAAATGCAGAGAACACTTTGCTTATCCCGGTGCCAGCCTGGATAAGCAAAGTATATGCGGTAACCGCATTGCTCAGGATTACACATCCTGAGCAATCCGATTCCCGCATTGCGGATGTTACAACCGCTCCGAAAACTGCAGCCTGCATGATTTTTTACGCAGGCTGCAGAGCCGGAGGCGGTAACCGGATTGCTTGTGAAGCAATCCGGTTTTTATCATAGGCTCCTATGAGAAGCGTTTCCTGATCCGGTTTTGAGCTTTTTAAAAGCTCAAAACTGGATCAGGTTTAAAATAAAAAACCTGAAGTGTGACCCTAGCCTTAGTCTTTTTCTATAGGCCAAAGGGACATTTGGGCCCCCCCTTGGCTGCAAGGCCCGGGTGCGATCGCAACCCCTGCTCCAATCCAAATTGGGAAACTTTCCCGGAGATCATCCTCAAGCTACAAGGCACAAGCCGCTGATATTTTCAGGCTTTTATAGGAGTTGTACCTGCACATTACCTGCTTATGTGAGCACCTTCCTTTTACTTTTCTTATACCAAAAGGCTATCGGTGGTCTGTGTGCTTTTGTTACCCTACAGTTTTTCTATGCTATGTTGAGTGTACTTATCATTCTTCAAACCTTTTTCTATTTTTGTTTGGCATTACTGTCAATATAGAAAGAAGTGTATCTCTCCATTTACATTTAGATAATTTCTATTGTTTGTGATAATAGTCTTTATTGTGATTATTATAAATCTTGATAAGGAAACATTACCATGAGCAATGCAAGCTATTTCCTTACTTTAATTAAATTAGACTTGTTGAGGCTGTCTAACAGTATCTAGATTATAAAGTAATTATGGAGAGTTTTCTCATAAATATTGAATGCAGTTCCGTTACCTGATACCTTGGTTGCAATTTAGTTATTATGCATGTGCATTTCATTTTGTGTAAAATCTCAGCTATGATTTAATCCTTCCACAAACTTTTATGTAAATTTACTCATGGTTGGGAAGGGGTTCCTGAAAATAGACACAAATGTCCTTCATGATAACCCCCAGAGTAAAGTACCTGATGAATCTGACAGCAGGGCTTCAGAATATTTCACCTTGGAGGGGTTCACTGCTCCACCGCAAATATGATTGCTGTGATTGGCTGTTCAAATCTGAACCACCAATGACAACAATTTCAATGATTCAGCAAATGAAATTGCTTGAAACATTGAAGTCTATCTACAGTCCCTGACAAAAGTTATGTCGCTTATTCATGTTATGTAAAAAAAAAATTATTACCTGACGTTAAGTTCATCCATTGGTTTTATAAATTACTGTTTTGAAAGCTGAGTTGAAAGCTGTGGTTTAGGCTAAGAAAATAAATTGGCATCAATGCTGAAATATTGATCATTTAATGAACACAGAATGGTCAGATTTTGGCAAGACAAAAGTTTTGTCACCTGGTGATATGATGCACCCAATCCTAGTTTACATCCTCACCTGTGCTCAGTAAATGATCGGTTAATTAGTGGGTGTGTATAAAAAGAGACCCAGCACCCCAGACCTTCACTTGAACTGCAACTTGAGCTCTGACAACGTGACAAAAACCATCCTGCGACCAAAGCCTTGATTATCGAGAGGTTGAAGACCAGATCCACTGCAGAGGTGGCTGGCACCTTTATTGTGTCTCATCGTCAGGTACAAAGAATTAAAAAAAGAGTTGAAGGGACTGGAGATGTGTTTGACAAGCCAAGGTCCGGCAGACCCCGCAAGACAACTGCTCATGAGGAACATTTGCTGGTTAGAAAATCCAAAGCAGCCCCTCTTCAACTGCAGCGGGGCTCCAACAGGCCTGGTCACCTCAAGTCCCTGTGTCAACTAGAACAGTTTGTAGGATTCTGTCTTGAAATGGCCTCCATGGTCAAATCAGTGCCCAGAAGCCAGCACTACACAAAATGCAAATAAAAAAACGTGTGTCATTTACAAAGTCCCACAGCCTGCTAAACGCTGGAAAAGTGGCAGAAGGTGGATTTCTCTGATGAATCTACGATAGAATTACACCACAGCTGAGGCAAATACTGCAGGAGACCTACTGGAGCCTGTATGGATCCAAAATACACCCAGAAAACAGTTACATTTGGTGGTGGACAGATCATGGTTTGGGGTTACATTCAGTATGGGGGTGTGCGAAACATTTGCAAAGTGAAAGGCAATATTAATAGCCTAAAATATCAAGAAGTATTAGCTACCTCTTACATTCTAAATCATAAAAGGGGTGAAACTCTGCAGCAGGATGGTGCTCCATCTCATATATTCATCTATAAAAGAAAGTTCCTCCAGGCAGAAAAGATCAAGGTGCTCAAGGACTGGCCAGCCCAGCAACCAGACATGAACATCATTGAGCATGTTTGGGGTAGGATGAAAGAAGAAGTTTGGAAGACGAAACCAGAGAATCTAGATGAACTCTGGGTGGCATGTAAGACTGCATTCTTTGCTATTCCTGATGACTTCATTAATAAATTGTATGAATCATTGTTGAACCGCATGGATGCAGTCCGTCAAGCTCATGGAAGTTACACAAAATATTAAATATGACTCTAATAGCACCACAACTTCATTCACCAATGTTATGCAACATATATTTGTATTTTAAGTTAATTATTTGTTTGAATATCACATTACTTTCTGTGGGCGACAAAACTTTAGTCTTGCCAAAATCTGACCATTCTGTGTTCATTAAATGATCAACATATTTCAGCATTGATGCCAATTTATCTTCTTAATCTAAACCACATTTGGGAGGGTTTAAGCTTTCAAAAGAGTAATTTATAAAACCAATGGATGAATTTAACATCAGGATATAAGCTTTATTTACATAACATGGATAAGCGACATAACTTTTGTCAGGGACTGTATGATCAGCACTGTAATAGGATTCATTGCTTGTCCTGGGGGATCCCTGCTGGCTGGCGTAGCGGGGACCACTAGCAGGGCTTCCCAGAGATCAGGGCAGGGGCCTTCACTTACAGCCGGATCCACAGCCTGGATTGACGGCCCCTGGTGGCGCAGCACAGTGCCCGGTGCCCCACCCGGCTGTGGGGCTGCACAGAGCCCAGTGCCTTACTCAGCTGTGGGGCTGTACACTGAACTGTGCTGGGCTCCTAGACTGACCTCACGTCGGTGCAGAGGTCCCCATGCCGACCAGACATCCATCCCTGTGGCAGAGACTCCAGCACTGCTACTGAGCAGAGGTGAGGAGGTGAGGGGCGCCCAACCACTGCCACCATCCCCATGGGATGCCGGCTGCACATGGTCCCCTGACTGCACCTGACCCCCTTGTTGCATGTGAGCCCCTTGGCTGCATCTGGCCCCCTCAGCTGCATCTAGTCCCTACATCTGGCCCCTGGCTACATCTGGCCCCCTAGCCGCATCTGGCCCCCTGGCCACATCTGACCCCCTGGCTATATCTGACCCCCTTGGCTACATCTAACCCCCAGACTGCTTCTGACCTGGACTGCATCTGACCCCCTGGCTGCTTCTGACTTCGTGCTGCATCTGATCCCCTTGCTGCTTCTGACCCCCTGGCTACATCATCTCATCCCCGGCTGCATCATCTAATCCCCGGCTACATCATCTCATCCCCGGCTGCATCATCTCGTCCCCAGCTGCACCATAATCTCGTCCCAGGCTGTATCCTCTCATTCCTGGCTGCACCGTCTTGCCCCTGGCTGCACCGTCTTGTCCCCGGCTGCACTGTCTTGTCCCCGGCTGCACCATCTCGTCCCCGGCTGCATCATCTTGTCCCCGGCTGCATCATCTCATCTCCGGCTGCATCATCTCATCCCTGGCTGCATCATCTCACCCCTGGACTGCATATTATCCCTGGACTGCACCTCATCCCCAGATTTCATCTCATTCCTAGACCGCAACTTATTTGGGACCATTTGTCAATTGCTAGAGCTCTCCCTCTGAATCTGATCCCTGGCTACTTCTGACCTCCTGTTACCTCTCATCCCCTGCTTACCATATACAATGTTTCGTCTTGCTTCTTTTCACTCTCACTCCCATCCTTCTCCACTTCCTACTACCCCCACTTATCCCTCCACCCAGCGGTGAAGTTCTTCTCTCACCCTCCATCTTTCCTATCCACCTCACCCACTCCACTAAACTGTTCCTTCACTTTCAACCCTCTGTCTCCAAATGGACCTGCCCACCATGTAAACTCTCCTGCTCCCACCTCCTGACCCTCTCCCTGCGCCTCCTACTTGCTGGTGACATCTCCTCTTATCCTGACCCCCCACCACATCCCCACAGTCACGACCACCCCATACCCACGACCCATCACAAACTTTTGTGACCTCAACAACCTTAGACCTGTTCCTCCAGCCCCTGCTCCCCCAGTCCCTCTACCTGGCACACACTGGAACGCCTGCTCAGTCTGCAATAAACTCCCATTCATCCACGATCTCTTTATCTCTAACAAACGCTCATTCCTTGGCATTACGGAGACCTGGCTCACCCCCCACCCCTATGACAAGCATGGCAGAGGTGTCGGCATACTCCTGTCCAATACCTGATCCTTCATCCCTATTCCACTGCCTCCCTCCACTACTCTCCCCTCTTTCGAAGCCCACTTCGTCTGCATCTTCTCTCCCTGCAATCTTCAACTGACCATCAACTACCGCCCCCCTGGATCCATTGCCTCCTTCCTTGACCACTTTACCACCTGGCTACTTCACTTCCTTTCTGTAGATATCCCCACTATCATTATGGGCGATTTCAATATCCCCATTAACACTTCCCACCCAACCGCCTCTAAACTTTGTTCACTGACCACTTCTTTTGGGCTCTCCCAATGGTCCTCCTCTGCCACCCACAAAGATGGCCACGCACTGGACCGCTTCTTCACCTGCCTCTGCTCCCTCACTAACCTCACAAACTCACCCATTCCCCTGTCTGACCACAATCTATTGACTTTCTTCTCCCTCTCTTCCCCTACTACACTACCTCCACTCTGCAAACTCCATCACCCTCGCAGAAACCTAAAACACATTGATCTACACTCATTCTCAGAATCCCTCCTGTTGTGAATTCATTGGAGCTCCCTCCGGTGGTTGTTGCTGGTGATGCAGCTGTCTGTGTGGGCTTCACAGGTGATGGTGATGATTGGCAATCTGGTTCTTGGAGCATATAATGGTTTGAAGTGGATCAATCCTTGCCAGTTATCTTTGGTTCCTGGAGGAGTTCACATCTGTCTGGTTTCTTCTGCTCTTTGGAATTCTTTGCAAGCTAAGTGGATGTTTTTTTATGGCACACTTTTGTGTGCATAAGGCTTTGCTTATGTTTTGTCTTATTCTGATTGTGGGTTTGCAATTTAGACTGTATATTTGTTTATCTGCTCTCAGTTAGGAAGTTTTCTTCCTAGGAATTTTACCATTCACTATTATCTGTTATTTCCAGTTCTGCTTTCATTTAATTTATAGAAGTCTGCAGATATAGAGGGCGCCGACTCTTAGTGACTCAGGGTAATTTTTGTACTCTCTGCTGTTGGTGGATTTTTTTTATACTGACCGCAATAATATTCTATCCTGTCTTTCCTATATAGCTAGTTTGGCTTCTTTTGCTAAACCTTTTACTCTGCCTGTGTTTATTTTTCTTTCTTGTTTCCCAGTCAATATCTTTGGGGGCTTGCTATTCTTTTGGGGTTCTGCTCTGAAGCAAGACAGCTTTCCCTACATCCATCTTTAGGAGCAGTTAGGTCTCTGACTGTGCAGAGGTGTCTAGGTCTGGTTACTTACATCCCGCGGCTACTTCTAAAATCTATATAAGAAAGGAGTTGATAGCCTGATTATTGCTATAACATTATCTTTATTGTTACATATGTAACAGTAAAGATAATGTTATACCAATAATCAGGCTATAAACTCCTTTCTTATATAGGTTTTAATTGATTTTTGAGTTTGCCTCAACTAATACGGCCATTCATAGGTTCACCACGGCTACTTCTAGTTGCGGTGTGTAATCAGGGATTGAGGTCAATACAGTTACTAAGGACTTCTATGGAATCTGAATGTTACTCCTGAGTCATCGGTTCTTAACACCCTCCTCCCTCTCGCAGACATAGCTTCCATATGCGACACAGACACTGCCACCACCCTATATAACACCAAAATAATTATGGCCCTCGACTCAACTGCCCCCCTCACATATAACATGTTCCTCGCACAAAGAGGTAACCTTGGCACACCACCCTCACTAAAGACCTGAGATGGGCTTCCAGGGTCGCCGAGAGGAGATGGAAGAAGTCCCACTCCACTGAGCACTTTGCATTGTTCAAACAGTCCCTCACTGACTTCAAGTTCGTACTCGCTGCCACCAAACAAGCCTTCTTCTCATCCCTATTAACCTCCCTGTCCCACAATCCCAAACAGCTTTTTAAAACTTTCAACTCCTTACTCAGTCTGCCTGTTTCTCCTCCCTCTCCCATTATCTCTGCTGAAGACTTTGCCTCCTTCAAGCAGAAGATCGATAAAATTAGAAACAGCTTTGACCCACTGCCCCCACAGCTTCCCCTCTCACCTTCACTGCCGTCTCCTTTCATCAACTACTTCTCCCCCATAACTGAAGATCAGCTCTTCTCCCTTCTGTCAAAGTCACACCTTGTCACCAGCGTCCACGACCCCCTCTCATTCCATCTCATTCCCAACCTCACTTCTGTCTTCATCTCAACCCTAAACCATTTCTTCAATTTATCACTTACTACTGGTGTCTTCCCCTCAGCCTTCAAACATGCCTTGATCACACCCATCCTTAAATAACCCTCCCTTGACCCAACATCTATTTCTAACTATCGCCCCATATCTCCTCCCCTTTGCCTCAAAATTACTCAAACAGCACGTCCATTCAGAAATGTCCTCCACCTCTCCTCCTACTCCCTCTTTGACCGCCTACAATCCGGTTTCTGACCCCACCACTCCACCGAAAGTGCCCTAATCAACGTCACCAATGACCTACTGACCGCCAAGAGCAAGCAACACTACTCCGTCCTCCTCCTCCTCGACCTATTTGTCACCTTCGATACTGTTGACCATTCCCTTCTACTTCAGATCCTGGAATCTCTTGGCATCACTGACCTAGCCCTCTACTGGATTTCTCCTTACCTAAAGGACCAGATTTTCAGCGTCACCCACACCTCCTCTTCGCCCTACCTCCTATCTGTCGGTGTCCCCCAAGGCTCGGTTCTGGGACCACTACTCTTCTCCATCTACTCTCTCGGCCTAGGGCAACTCATTGAGTCCCATGACCTTCAGTACCATCTCTACACCAATGACACCCAGATCTACCTGTCTGGCCCCGACATCACCTGTCTTCTATTCAAAATTCCACAATGCCTGTCTGCCATCTCATCCTTCATCTCTGCTCGCTTCCTTAAGCTGAACATGGACAAAACTGAGTTAATTGTTTTCCCCCAAGCCGCTCTCCTCTACTACCCGACTTGTCCATCCTTGTCAACGACTGTTCACTGTCCCCAGTGCCCCACACCAAGTGCCTCGGGGTTATCCTCGACTCTTACCTCTCTTTCAAGCCCCACATCCACGTCCTTGCCACCTCCTCCCGACTCAAGCTCAAAACATTTCCCGGATTTGCGCTTTCCTTGATGATGACACTACCAAAACACTTATTCATGCTCTCATCATCTCCTGCCTTGACTACTGCAACCTCTTGCTTACTGCCCTCCCCGCTACCTCCCTTGCACCTCTACAATCTATCCTAAACTCCGCTACCCGACTTATCCACCTGTCTTCCCGCTACTCCCTTGTCTCCCCCCTCTGCCAAGTCCTACACTGGCTCCTCACTTCTCAGAGATCCAGGTTTAAAACACTAATCATGACATACAAAGCCATCCACAACCTGTCCCCTCCATACATCTCTGACATGGTCTCCCGATACCAATCCTCACACAACCTGTGATCCTCCCAAGAACTCCTCCTCTACTCCTGTCTCATCTCCTCTTCTCAAAACCACATGCAAGATTTCTACCATGCATCTGCTTTACTCTGGAACTCTCTGCCCCAACACATCAGACACTCTCCTACCCTGAGAACCTTCAAAAGAAACCTGAAGACCCACCTTTTCCGTAAAGCCTACAACCTGCAATGAGATCCCCTTCTACGGTATACCCACCCTTCCCTCTTAGACCATGAGCCCTCGTGGACAGGTTCCTCTCCCCGCCAGTACATGTATGTCTTGATTGTCCACATATATTGTACTTGTCCTCCTCTACCCTTTCCATATGTAAAGCGCCATGGAATCTAATGGCACTATATAAATAAATAATAATAATAATCATTTTATCATAGTCTTGAGTTAAGCAACAGCAATGTCACCAGCCAAGTTCAAATTGGAATGATCAGACAATTATATCTGATTGCAACAATTAGTGAGCAGAGACTTGGTCTGACCTCAAAGTGACTGCTCTGCACTGCCTCATTCTAGCTTGGAGACATATGCAGAGTAACACTGTGTCAATCTGCTGTGTATCTGTTGGGACTCGTGGTGCCACAGACAATTTTAGCCTGTGCCAAAACTTCTGCTGCTGTTGCTGCTGACTGAAGAAAGAAGAAAGATCTTCCTGTCCTGTTCCTGTCTCCTGCTTTTTTTCAGTCCACCCCTACCCCTCTCTCCTAACTTTCCTACACTTTTCCCCTCTCACTATCGCCTTCTGCTACAGAGTGCTGATCAGCACTTGGTCAGTTAGTATAAAATTTTGACAGTTTTTTTCTTTTGCACAACCTCTGTGTATTGATGAGTGACTCACATCAATAATCAAATGGAGTCCGTGGAGCCTCGATTAAGAGTCTCAAACACGGGACTAGCCAGATATCCCTCCAGGGAAGGACCTAGCCCTGTGGTGGAATCCTTGCGGAGACCACCATAACCACCATATTAAGTGGCCTTTTTAGTCAATATCCCACTCAGTTACGAGTTAAGGATATGACAAGGGAATTAACAGAGCCAGGTATCCATCCACAGACAGCTGTTTCTGGGTATTGCCCCTCATCAGTGTGGAGTAGGATTCTGGCTAGGTGGGAACAATGCCTGGTAGACCAACATCACAAAGCACTCACTGATCTCAGGGAGACAAGTCAAGGAAAACACTGCGGGCAGCCGGCTAAAGCGCTCAAACACAGTGAAATCCATGATGTTGTGATGTTGGTCTACCAGGCATCCGTTGGAGAGCCTGCTCATTTCTTCTCCGATATCGTTTTGGCATCGTTGTTGCATTGAATTGGACATTTACACCATACAACGCACGAACGATTTCGGGGCCAATGCACGAACCACGTGACTTTATATCGGAGTTGGACGCCGATATTGGGATGTGTAAAGTGGCCATAAATCAAGGCTCCACGGACTCCATTTTCATATTCAAATTCCCAGGGGAAAATGCATCATGGATTTCACTGTGTTTGAGCGCTTTAGCCGGCTGCCCGCAGTGTTTTTCTTGACTGGTCTCCCTGAGATCAGTGAGTGCTTTGTCACATCAATAATCGGCATCCATGCTGACTTTTGGCAAGTACTCTTTTTATTCCTGTCCATTTTTTCCCCTTTTGCACCACCTCCATGTATACAACATGCACCCCAGCGCTTTTCAGTGATCTACATCACTGATCAGCATCTGTGCATGCTTTGGGCCTGGATTTTTTTTTCTGTCCATATTTTTGACCCTTTTAAACCACATTCATGTGAGCATCCTGCAGCCGACAAGGGCTGATCAGTGATGCACATCTGATTTTGGCCAGGACTTTAATTTCATGTCCATATTTTTCCCCTTTTTCTACCACATGCATTTGTGCATCCTGAAGCCACCAATGGCTGATGATTGGTTCACATCACTGAGCAGCATCTAGTTATTGTTGTTTCTTTTCAGCAAAAGAATCAAATAAAAATAATTTAGTATAGTTGATAGAGCTAGATTAGGGACAGTAAAATATACTGTCATAATCTGCATTTACTAGGATTTTTTTTTACTGACTATAGGCAGTGTTAGTGTCTGATTAGTTGATATGGTTTGATTGGGGACAGTGAAAATAAATTGTAGTAATCAGTTTCTCCTACAGTATTTTTACTGACTATAGTCAGGATTAGTGTCAGTAAAGTGTAAAAAAAGAAACAAAAATAACAATTCAGATTAGATGACAAGACTAGACAAGTGACAGTAAAAATATACTCTAGTTATCGGTTTCTACTAGAGTATCCTTTCCTGAATGTAGTCATTCAAATTACGGTTCGCAGAATTTGGTTGCGATCGCTCAGTAATTGCAACAACTAGTGTGGATATAATGGCGTGGGGCAAAGACAGGACTGAGACAAGGTATAAAGGTAAATGTCTCGATATCCAACAAGAAGGAGAGATGAAGCTGCACTTACCAGTAAGGTGTCTTCAAGCATTTATTTGTTTAATCCATGCAAAGGTTGAAGACACCTTATCAGTGAGTGTAGCTTCATCTTTTCTTGTTGTTGGATATCGTGCATTGTGAAAGTTCTGCTTGGAAGTTACTACACCTGGACATTGGGTGGCTTTAAAAAGCTGTGCTTTTTCTCCTTGCTCAGCATGGATGGTGTACAAATATGGTAGAGCAGATCATGTTTCTACTTATCTTCATTAAAAATAAAAGTCTCTATTAACACATGTAGTAAAAGTACAAACATGAGAGTACAATAAAGAAAGCAGAGTTCATAAATCATGTAAATAATATTTCATTTAGTGACGCCAAACAGAATAGTCTCTTAGGAACAGTTCATTCACTGTTATGCCATTGCCACACAGAATAATCTTTTAGTAACAGTTCAAACTAAAAGTGGCTGATAACAGAACAGTCTATAAATAATAGTTCACACCCAGGAATCCCTGGAAATGGGAAAGTCCTTGGGAATAAGTCTGGGAACTGGATGCAGTTCAGTGTAGCAAAAGCAAAGTTTCAAACAACCCTGAGCACTGCAACTGCAACCAAAATAAACAGGAAAGCCACAGTGGAGCTTTTAGAGTAAACTGTGCTTACAGTTGTGGCCAAAAATATTGACACCCCTGCAATTCTGACAGATAATACTCAGTTTCTTCCTGAAAATGATTGCAATCACAAATTCTTTGGTATTATTATCTTCATTTAATTTGTTTTCAATGAAAAATCACAAAAAGAATTGTCCTAAAGCCAAATTAGATATAATTCCACACCAAATATAAAAAAGGGGGTGGACAAAAGTATTGGCACTGTTAGAAAAATCATGTGATGCGTCTCTATTTTGTGTAATTAACAGCACCTGTAACTTACCTGTGGCACCTAACAGGTGTTGGCAATAACTAAATCACACTTGCAGCCAGTTGAGATGGATTAAAGTTGACTCAACCTCTGTCCTGTGTCCTTGTGTGTACCACATTGAGCATGGAGAAAAGAAAGAAGACCAAAGAACTGTCTGAGGACTTGAGAAACCAAATTGTGAGGAAGCATGAGCAATCTCAAGGCTACAAGTCCATCTCCAAAGACCTGAATATTCCTGTGTCTACCGTGCGCAGTGTCATCAAGAAGTATAAAGCCCATGGCACTGTAGCTAACCTCCCTAGATGTGGACGGAAAAGAAAAATTGACAAGAGATTTCAACGCAAGATTGTGCGGATGGTGGACAAAGAACCTCGACTTGAGGAAGACGCCCTGAGCGTCGAAACATGTTGTGGGAGAGGACCTAGTGTGATTTGAACAATAAACTTACAGGTAAAATACTTGTTGAAGTGTAGCTGTCTTCATATCCCAGCGCTCACCCAAACATCGTTTTATTCCATTGCCTGCATATCCATCTCCCTATGGGGAGAGCGGTGGAGCAGCTCCGGAGGAGAAGACAAATCTAACAGAGGAGAGGAAAACACGTGACGGATCACGTGCAATTACACAGGCGGACACCGAGGAAAAAGGGAAAGAAATCCACACTGCATAGAGAGAGACCCCGTGCACTCACTACGTGAGCCCCCCTGTTGTGCGGATAGCACAACAGGAAAAGGTGAGTGTAACGGTGACTTAACAGAGGGTGGATATAAAACATAAAGCAGCATGGCGCAACCAATTTCTATATCTCATTACAAAGAACCTCGACTAACATCCAAACAAGTTCAAGCTGCCCTGCAGTCCGAGGGTACAACAGTGTCAACCCGTACTATCTATCGGTGTCTGAATGAAAAGGGACTGTATGGTAGGAGACCCAGGAAGACCCCACTTCTTACCCCGAGACATAAAAAAGCCAGGCTGGAGTTTGCCAAAACTTACCTGAGAAAGCCTAAAATGTTTTGGAAGAATGTTCTCTGGTCAGATGAGACAAAAGTAGAGCTTTTTGGGCAAAGGCATCAACATATAGTTTACAGGGGAAAAAAAGAGGCATTCAAAGATAAGAACACGGTCCCTACAGTCAAACATGGTGGAGGTTCCCTGATGTTCTGGGGTTGCTTTGCTGCCTCTGGCACTGGACTGCTTGACCGTGTGCATGGCATTATGAAGTCTGAAGACTACCAACAAATTTTGCAGCATAATGTAGAGCCCAGTGTGAGAAAGCTGGGTCTCCCTTAGAGGTCATGGGTCTTCCAGCAGGACAATGACCCAAAACACACTTCAAAAAGCACTAGAAAAGCACTGGAGACTTCAAAGGTGGCCAGCAATGAGTCCAGACCTGAATCCCATAGAACACCTGTGGAGAGATCTAAAAATGTCAGTTTGGAGAAGGCACCCTTCAAATATCTAAAATTCCAGCAGAGCATTGTAAGGAACTCATTGATGGTTACCGGAAGCGGTTGATCGCAGTTAGTTTGGCTAAAGGCAAACAAGTATTAGGCTGAGGGTACCAATACTTTTGCCTGGCCCATTTTTGGAGTTTTGTGTGAAATGATCAATGTTTTGCTTTTTGCTTCATTCTCTTTTGTGTTTTTTCATTTAAGACAAATTAAATGAAGATAATAATACCAAAGAATTTGTGATTGCAATCATTTTCAGGAAGAAACTGAGTATTATCTGACAGAATTGCAGGGGTGTCAATACTTTTGGCCACAACTGTATGTGAGGAGGCAGAAGCTGAAGTAGAAACGCACTCAACACAGAGCAGCTTGATGCAGGAGGTAAACTGGAAGCAGGTGTAGCAAGCTGGACATAAGACTGCAAGAAACTGGAAAGAGCCGAATGGGAATAGCTGGAGAAGGAGAACAGACTTGAGATGCCCCAAAATCCAAGCAAAATGCTAAAGAAAGGCCTGGAAGATGGACTGAAGCTTATATAGGCAGGAACGCAGAAACACATGGACAGGAACGAGGTAGCGGACCCCATCTTAGATAAGGATTAGGAGACACAAAGGATATTCTGAAGAGCCAGAATCCTGACATTACTCTCACCTTAGGCTACATTCAGACTGTGCAATTTTTTTCTCTGTTTTGAACTGCATTTTTGTTGAATTCTGCAGAAAAACTCGATCCTTTTTTTTTTTGAATGGTAAAAAAAACGGATCCGTTTTTGGATCCATTTTTTGATCTGTTTTGTGAGTGTTGCATTTTTTCCCTATTTTGGAGGGCTCCTATAGGAAAAACGCAGGAGAAAAAAGCCACAGAAATGGACATGCACTTTTCTAAGGCTGGCTTCATACCACGGTGTGATCCGATCCGGGGCTGTCCGCTATGGACCGGACAGCCCTGGACCGGATCAGCACACAGAACCGGAAGGCCAAATATGCCTTCTGGTTTGGTGTGCAGCCAGACTCAGCTGCTGCTGATAAATCATGACCGCGGCTCACTCCCCGTGAGCCGTGGTCATGATCTGTCAAGAGATGACAGCTACATGGTGCTGAAGTTCAGCGCCGGCCGGTGCTGAGCTTCAACACTCGGCCGGATGCCGCTCTGGTGCAATCCAGCGCCATAGACCCCCATGTTATGGGGCACCGGATCGCACCGGACCGGGAGGATATAGGAGAATCCGGGAGGATCTGGAAAGATCAGCTTTTTTCCCCCGGACACAAAAATGTTGCATGCAGCATTTTTGTGTCCGGGAGAAAAATGTGAATCCTCCAGGATTCTCCCAGACAGATAGAAACCGGATGGCAGATAGCTGCCATCCAGCTGCCATCCGGCCCCATAATATACAAAGGGGCCGAAATCTGATTCGGGGCTATCCGGTTTACAACGGTCAGCCCCGGATTGGACTAAACGTGATGTGAACCCGGCCTAAAAGAGAGCTCTCCTAAAGTGAAAAAAAGGATCAGTTTAAAAGAGCACAGTCTGAATGGCAGTATTTAAAACCCATAGACTTTGCTGGGATGTCATTTGAGTGATCCTTTTTCTGCGGTGCATTGCAAGAAATGGATAAAAAAACAGTCTGAATGTAGCCTTAGAAGCGGCCTAACGATCATCATGGACTCAGTTTCTCTAGGTATATGTGGTTGAAACTAGCAATTTTTTGAAGAGCACTGATTTTATCTACAGATGCCCAAGAGTCTTAAGGCCACTTCACACTCTAGGGTATCGTTAACGATATCCTTAGAACAATCACGTGACAGTTATCATTCCGACATCGTTAGTGCGTTATCACAAACAAGTATATAGTTAACGATATCTCATTCGGCAACGCACCAGTTAAATAGGAGAGAAAGGACTGAAAGATCTTTTAAAGTGGCAGGAATAGGAGAATTTTGAGGTGTCGCACTGAATGAGGTAGCTTCTTCATAGTTCCTTAATAGGACTACGAACGATAGATTTGAGGTCAGGATCTCATTTTTGTGATGACGGTTGCAACGATTTTTCCTTCCTACATCGGTCGTTTACAAGCAAGGAAGCACTAACGATATCATTGGAAGGTTCACAAATCCGTGACGTTTCAAGGATATCGTTAACTATATCCTAGCGTGTGAAGCGGCCTTAACTCAAGTGGATACTCCTGCCACCTTATTAGGTATTGAAGCTGATTGCCGCGGATCCTAGAGTCAATGATCTCCTCCACCACAAATTGTTCCTGCCTATCTACCACCACAAGTTTAGGAGTGAGCACAGTGCCTCCCTAGAAGGTATTAAGAGACACTGGCTTTAGTAACGAAACATAAAACACAGGGTGTACCTTCATAGTTTTAGGCAGCATTAGACAGAAGGCAACTGAGCTCACAATACTGCTGATCTTGAAAGGACCGATGAACTTTGCCCCAGTTTCTGTGAAGGAATGTCCAATTTTAGATTTTTACTGGTATACCAGACTGAGTCTCCTACCTTGAACTTAGATGGTAGTTTCTGGAATCTTTCAGCCAATTTCTTGTATCGCTCTTGAACCGAGGCCAGTGATTCCTTTAGAACCTCTAGGTTTTGTCTAAAAACTGTCAATCTTTCCTCTACTGAGAGAACCGAAGCATCAATCTAGGCTAAATACTTAAGTTACCTCAGGGGAAATGGTGTATCAGTGTCCGCGCTGCTGAAATCCCAAGAAAACGATCCGGAAACCATATGTAGGTTGCATCAATCATCCATTTATTCCTTTCCTACGCGTTTCAACACTGTCCTAGTGTCTTCCTCAGGGATATCCCTGAGGAAGACACTAGGACAGTGTTGAAACGCGTAGGAAAGGAATAAATGGATGATTGATGCAACCTACATATGGTTTCCGGATCGTTTTCTTGGGATTTCAGCAGCGCGGACACTGATACACCATTTCCCCTGAGGTAACTTCTGGATGATTCCCACGTGCATGTGGAAGGTGGAAGTCCTGCAGCAGCTGCATTTAATGCCAAATGCTTTTACACCAGTTGTGGGTCTCACAACTGTGCTAGGTGAGTGAATTCATACCCACCGCATACATTAGTGTCACTAGTGATAGGGCACTATTGCGCCTCTTGTTCCCCCCCCTATTTTTTTACTAGGCTAAATACTTGGATGATAACCCATATTGGCAAAGAAAGGTGTTACCTTAGTAGAGGTACTCTGAGAGTTCTTGTAGGAAAACTTGACTAAGGAAAGTTATTCCAACCAATCATCCTGGAGATGACTGACGTAGCATCATAGATATTGCTCCTAGGTCTAATTGGTCCACTGTCTCTGTCAATTTCTCTGAGGGTAGTATGCAGAAAAAAGACAGACATTAAAAGTGAGTGTAGCGCAAAACCCCTTCCAAAATCTTGAGGTGAACTGTACTCCTTGGTCTGAGAGAATCTGGTCTGGAACCCAATGCAGCAGAAAAAATATTCTGTATCACCAAGTTCACTGTATACTTAGCTGAAGGGAAGCCAGTACATGGAATAAAGTAGGCGGATTTAGTCAGATGATCATCCACCACCAAAATAGTATTTTTGCCACCTGAGGTGGACAGTTCCACGACAAAGTCTTTCGAAATAGACCCCAAAGGGCAGGACAGAACCGGTAGTGGTTAAAGTAGACCAGTAGGTGAAGCATGAGACATCTTATATTATGCACGTACCCAGCAAGAAAGAACATAGTCCTTAATATCCTTCGAACACATCGGCTACCAGAAAAATCATCTGAGGAACTCCTGTGTCTTCTGTATACCTCCTTCTCCCACTTCAACCACCTACAGTCCGGCTTCCGACCCCTCCACTCCACTGAAACAGCCCTGACCAAAGTCACAAACGACCTACTTGCCACCAAGAACAAACGCCACTACTCCATCCTCCTCCTCCTCGACCTGTCCGTCGCCTTCGACACGGTTGACAACTCCCTTCTTCTCCGGATCCTGGAATCCCTCTGCACCACCCACCTTGCCCTCTCTTGGATCTCCTCATACCTAGCAGACCGGACCTTCAGTGTCTCCCACTCCCACACCTCCTCCTCGCCCTACCCCCTTTCTGTCGGAGTCCCCCAAGGTTCGGTCCTGGGACCACTACTTTACTCCATATACATTCTCGGCCTAGGGCAACTCATTGAGTCCCACGGCCTCCAGTACCACCTCTACGCCGACGACACCCAAATCTACTTGTCCGGCCCCAACATCACCTCCCTACTCTCCAAAATCTCACAATGCCTTTCCGCCATCTCATCCTTTTTCTCTGCTCACTTCCTTAAACTCAACATGGACAAAACTGAATTCATAGTCTTCCTCCGAAGAAATTCCCCCCCACTTCCCAACCTATCCATCTGTGTCAATGACTGCGCCCTCTCCCCAGTCTCCCAAGCCAAGTGCCTCGGGGTAATCATTGACTCCTCCCTATCCTTCAAGCGCCACATCAAAGCCATCTCTCCCCGCCTCCAAGAGATCCCAGTTCAAAACACTATCCATGGCATACAAAGCGATACACAACCTGTCCCCACCATACATCTCTACCCTGGTCTCCCGATACCTACCCTCACGCAACCTCCGTTCCTCCCAAGAACTCCTCCTCTGCTCCCCCCTCATCTCCTCCTCGCACAACCGCGTTCAGGACTTCGCCCGGGCATCTGCCATACTCTGGAACTCCCTGCCCAACACGTCAGACACTCTCCAACCCTGAGAAGCTTCAAGTGTCACCTGAAGACTCACCTATTCCGTCAAGCCTACAACCTGCCATGAGACCCAGGCGACCACCCCGTAACTGACACTCCCCCAGCTTACTGTATCCCCACCCGCCCCTTGTAGACTGTGAGCCCTTGTGGACAGGGTCCCCTCCCCTGCTGTACCTATATGTCCTGATTGTCTAGAGTTATTGTAATTGTGCTTGTCTCCCCTATTCTCATGTAAAGCGCCATGGAACCTAATGGCGCTATATAAATAAATAATAATAATAATCAGACAACTTGGAGTCATGAACCAACTTTAGAGTGTGCAGTCTTACAGCCTCAGGGATGTAGATATGTCCATCTCGGACCCACATGCCATTCTTGAGGACAAATTCTATATCAAGAGGTGGGTTAGACAGAAATACGTCACCGTCATTGGCCTCCTTGATCTCCTTCAACAAGTCCTTGTCATGGATCACTTCAATGAAGTTGGAATCAAAGATGATGGTCTTGGATGGGTCACAGGTTTGGAATCTGAAGCATGGAGTCATGCTAAAGCATTAGCCTTCCCACTACAAGAACCTGGATAGTACGAGATGACAAAATTAAATTGGTTTAAAAAATATGTTCCAACATGCATGACATGGAGAAAGACACCTAGCAGATCAGAAGAACTCTAAATTGCAATGATCTGTTACCACTATGATCTGTTGTGCAGCCTCTTGCAGATGGTGCTTCCATTCCTTAAAAGAAGCAATAATTTCCAGTAATTCCTTACCTCTCCCTTTCATAGTTCTTCTCTGCAGAGGAAAAGGTTCGAGAAAAAAGCACATGGTGTAACAGACCTTTTTCTCCTATTCTTTGTAAGAGAATGGCCCCCAATGCACAGTCAGAAGCGTCCATTTCCATGATGAAAGGATGTGCCAGGTCCAGATGGATCTGCACTGATGCTGAGGAGAAACAGGTCTTAAGATGATCAAATGCTTCTTGAGCTAGTGATGAGCACTTAAACATCTTTTCCTTCTTATTGAAATATCTATAGAAACTGGCAAAACCAAAAAAATGTTGAACTTCCTTAATGTTCTTGGGTACTGGCCAGTCAAGAATCACCTTTGTCTTACCGGATTCTATGTTCAGACCCTAAGGAGGGATAACACAACCTAAAAACTGCATCTCAGGCTTCCTCCACTTGACAATTTTTTCAATTTCTCAATCCGCTAGCCCCTTCTTCCCTTGTTATCTATTCTATTGACTTTCATCTTAACACTCCAAATGACCCATTTTCTGCTATCCACATTTCAAACTTTTTTTGCTAACTTGAATCAACTCTTCTTATGACAATATCGAAGTCGAGAATACATAACCTTTTTTGGTGCCTTTATTCCAGATTTGTGTAATGTATGTCTCACGGTGCTTGCATAAAGGTCAGTGATCTCACTTTTGCAAAGCATACGAGCCACTTACCATGTTTGTTGCGTAAGTACTGCTAGACCTTGCAATGCACCGACTTTTTTACTCCGATAAGTTGCCTGAACATCTACCATTTTTAAATGGATAGACAGACTTTATTTTGTCTTATTCCAACTGTCATAGTACTCAAATGATGCAGTTTGACAATTTTCTTGGCTACTATGGATGAGCTGGATGATGTTGTCTCTCTTTTCTTGGGAGGTCTTCATGGTTGCAAGGAGCAAAATAGTAACAATGCAGTGATATGGCATGAATCTGTGTAACTAAAAATATGCTAAATAATTGCTAGTCCAATTCATGTATGAGATAGCCAAGATAATTGTCTATTAAATGAAGGTAGTCTCATGCAGAAAGCTGTAGTGGGTAGTGAGATATGGGGCTTGAAATTCAAAAGTTCAAAATATTGTTACCTTTTTGCTCGTCGGTGTATCATAAAGGGTAATAATAAATTATCACGAACCATATTGCCCTGAGCACTACACAAAACCAGCATGGCCCAGTAACAATATGAAAGTATGTAAGTAAAGAGGAAAAAGGTTCCTAACTTGATAAATGTAACTAAAAATCCTGTTTGTCTTTCCTAAACTCATAAATCTACTTTTTATAACAATAAATAATTCTTATCTGCAAATGATACGTTAACTGTGGTTGTTACTTACTGTGTTAGGAAATGTTGAAAACTATTAACATTTTGGCAGCAACACATTGGAAACAGTAACACATTTTTCATATTTGGACATATATTCAATTAGCCATGCATGTTTCCCAAACTGACAAGTTACAGTTGTTTTACCATAACACTTACAATGTAAGACCGAATTGTATTTCCTTAAAATGTTATTTCATTACATTGTAAAACTGAATTTTAATATGATTTTACCATGTTTAGCTTTGTCCAGCACTTCTCAGTCTGTTAGAGCTGTACTGATTTATTTTGCACTCCTCCTGCAGTAGAGTGCCAATGAGTCCTTGAGTAAGTACAAAATCACACAAGCTTGGAAAAAACAATATGCAGAAAAAAAGAATGAAATAATTAAACCTTTGCTAGGGTTAGCAGATGGTTTCTTCTTTGATATGTCTAGTGTTTAAAAATGTCCAAGTGGAACAGTTGTTTTTGCCAGCAGCTGCCTTCAAGCTTCATCCTGATTGCTGATTTTTAGAGTTTATTCCCAATCCCTTCATCTAAAATAGAAGCAGTGGCACAGTGGAATTTGTCTTCAAAAGAAAATCTGTCTCCTCTGAATTCAGACAAAACAATATGAGCATAGAAAATGTGAAGCGATACAATATTGTATAGCCTTGAATCTTACTTGGGTCAAGGAACAGTACACAGGACCTAATATTTCTCTTGGATGAGTTGCCAGTTACATTGCATACATAAGAGTTTGTAGAATGTTACACTGTTATTTTTTTTTATTATTATTATTATTTATTTATTTATATAGCGCCATTAGGTTCCATGGCGCTTTACATGAGGATGAGGGAGACAAGAACAAGTACACTAAATCTAGGCGATCAGGACGTACAGGTACAGGAGGGGCAGGGACCCTGTCCACGAGGGCTCACAGTCTATGAGGGGTGGGTTAGGATACAGTAGGATGGTGGAATGTCAGGTATGGGGCGTTCGCCTGGGTCTCATGGCAGGGTGTAGGCTTGACGGAACAAGTGAGTCTTCAGGTGACACTTGAAGCTACTCAGGGTAGGAGAGTGTCTGACGTGTTCGGGTAGGGAGTTCCAGAGTAAGGCAGATGCCCGGGAGAAGTCCTGGACTCAGTTGTGCGAAGAGGTGATGAGGGGGGAGCAGAGGAGGAGTTCTTGGGAGGAGCGGAGGTTGCGTGAGGGTAGGTATCGGGAGACCAGGTCGGAGATGTATGGTGGAGCCAGGTTGTGTATGGCTTTGTACGCCATGGTTAGTGTTTTGAATTGGGATCTCTTGGAGATGGGGAGCCAATGAAGGGCTTGGCAGAGGGGGGAGACAGGGGAGTAGCGGGAGGACATATAGATGAGTCGGGCAGCGGAGTTGAGGATAGACTGGAGAGGTGTGAGGGAGTTAGCCGGGAGGCCATTGAGAAGGAGGTTGCAGTAGTCAAGGCGGGAGATGATAAGAGCATGGATGAGTGTTTTAGCGGTGTCGTGGGTGAGGAAGGAGCAGATCCGTGAGATGTTCTTGAGCTGGAGCCGGAGGGATGTGGAGAGGGCCTCGATGTGGGGTTTGAAGGATAGGGAGGAGTCAAGGATTACCCCGAGGCACTTGGCTTGGGGGACAGGGGAGAGGGGGCAGTCGTTGACGCAGATGGATAGGTTGGGAGGTGGGGTGGAATTTCTTGGGGGGAAGACTATGCAGGGCCGGCTCCAGGTTTCTGTGGGCCCGGGCGAAAAGGTCTCAGTGGGCCCCCTTTAAGTACATATCGCGGACTATATATATATATATATATATTGCCGCACACTTACCGCAAGCCCCATAGACAATGCATGGGGCTTGCCGCAAATGTGCAGCAAGTGCAGCCGCTAGACGGAAAATGCGGCAGATGCAGTTTTTTTTTACCGCAACTGCCACATTTTTAAAAAAACACCTATGTGAAGGCGGCCTTACAGGAACAGTGACTGCCGAATCCAGCAAGAGCTGTTTCTGACAGTGAGTATATTACACATTGTTAGGAGCGGGCTAAAATGCGATTGCATTCCCTTGCGCCTTTTAAAAATACCCTTCAAATGCAAAATGTTGCATTTTTGTGCGTCTGAGGATGCTTGGTATATACACAAGCATCCTGAAGCACACAAATAATGCAAGCAGCTCAATGGAGCCGCACTGCCATATGGTGGCACCGCAGCCAAGCGGAGTGTCTGGCCGTCCGGATCTCTCTTTCTCCTCACCTTTCTTCTTGCTGCTCCGGTCTCCTCCGGTCGCTCTGCACATATCAGCACAGTGATGACATCGTGCCCCTCCATGCTGAGCTGCAGAATGCAGACAGCGGCAGAAGAGACTCTGGAGAAGAATGCTGCTGGCAAAGGTGGCTGAGACTATAGGAGCGGAATCCGCGGCGGGCTACCACAGGTACACATACTTCGTACACACGCGGCTCTGCTACGTACACCTCATAAGTTCTGGGGTCAATGGTGTGTTACAGTCCGCGCTGCCCGATCATCCAAAGGATCACAGGGGAAACAATGTTCCAAGCAAAGTTTTCTTTATTCTTACAAACCAGGTTTGTAAGAATAAAAAAACTTTGCTTGGTACATTGTTTCCCCTGTGATCCTTTGGATGATCGGGCAGCGCGGACTGTAACACACCATTGACCCCAGAACTCTTGAAGCACCCACGGCCCTGTGGAGGTGGAGGTCCAGCAGCAGCCTGCATTACTAAAACCAACGCTCTTATTCCAGTTGTGGGAGTCACAACTGGACCAGGTTAGTGCAAACCTGTTTTTACCGATAAGTCCCTATTCTATACCAAATGATAGGGCACTATTGCGCCTCTGTTTGTCTCCCCTTATATTTTATATACGTACACCTCATACACACGCGGCTCTGCTCCATACACCTCGTACGCATGCGGCTCTGCTCCGTACACCTCGTACACACTCGGCTCTGCTCCGTACACCTCGTACACACGTGGCTCTGCTCCATACACCTCGTACACACATGGCTCAGCTCTGTACACCTCGTACACACGTGGCTCAGCTCCGTACACCTCGTACACACTTGGCTCTGCTCCATACACCTCATACACACACGGCTCTTCTCCGTACACCTCGTACACACACGGCTCTTCTCCGTACACCTCGTACACACACGGCTCTTCTCCGTACACCTCGTACACACACGGCTCTTCTCCGTACACCTCGTACACACACGGCTCTTCTCCGTACACCTCGTACACACACGGCTCTGCTCCGTACACCTAGTACACACTCGGCTCTGCTCCGTACACCTCGTACACACATGGCTCTGCTCCGTACACCTAGTACACACACGGCTCTGCTCCGTACACCTTGTACACACACGGCTCTGCTCCGTACACCTCGTACACACACGGCTCTTCTCCGTACACCTCGTACACACATAGCTCTGCTCCGTACACCTCGTACACACACGGCTCTTCTCCGTACACCTCGTACACACACGGCTCTTCTCCGTACACCTCGTACACACACGGCTCTGATCCGTACACACACGGCTCTTCTCCGTACACACACGGCTCTGCTCCGTACACCTAGTACACACACGGCTCTGCTCCGTACACCTCGTACACACACGGCCCTGCTCCGTACACCTCGTACACACACGGCTCTTCTCCGTACACCTCGTACACACATAGCTCTGCTCCGTACACCTCGTACACACACGGCTCTTCTCCGTACACCTCGTACACACATGGCTCTTCTCCGTACACCTCGTACACACACGGCTCTTCTCCGTACACCTCGTACACACACGGCTCTGCTACGTACACCTCGTACACACTCGGCTCTGCTCCGTACACCTCATACACACACGGCTCTGCTCCGTACACCTCGTACACACATGGCTCTGCTCCGTACACCTCGTACACACACGGCTCTGCTCCGTACACCTCGTACACACACGGCTCTGCTCCGTACACCTCGTACACACACGGCTCTGATCCGTACACCTCGTACACACACGGCTCTGCTCCGTACACCTCGTACACACACGGCTCTGCTCCGTACACCTCATACACACACGGCTCTGCTCCGTACACCTCGTACACACATGGCTCTGCTCCGTACACCTAGTACACACTCGCCTCTGCTACATTCACACTGTAAATCCCTCCTGACCCCACACATAACCTTCACCTAATTGCCATACACCTAGTACACACTCACCTCTGCTACATTCACACTGTAAATGCCTCCTGACCACACACAAACTTCACCTTATTTGAGCATCATTGGTGGCCAGCAGAGTCCTGGATACACTGAGGAGCTGATCATGAGACCCCTGACTCCTCCCCATCCATTGACATCATCACAGGTCCTGTAAGCACACTAGCACAGAGTGTGCACAGCTCTGTCGGCTCCCGTGGAGGGGGGAGGAGGGAGACCCTCCGGTGCTGCAGCCTGCAGTAGCCTGAAAATGACCCCCCAGCTGCCCCCTGGATATGGCTCTGGCTGTGGGGGCAGTGCTCAGGGGCCCCTGAGGCTAGGGTCACACTTGCATTGTGACCCTAGCCTTATGCAAGTATTGTATGTTGCAACGCTGCTATGCGCTGGAGGCAGCCCATAGAAACCCGACGTTTACCTTGACAACCATTGGTTGTCAATGTAAACTGCGGGTTTCTATGGGCTCAGTTGCTGGCAGCGCATAGCGTTAAACGCTCTGCGCTGCCGCAGACAATACTTGCGTCAGGCTAGGGTCACAACACAAGTGTGACCCTAGCCCTCAGGGGCCCGGTGGGCCCCTCCCAAGCCGTCGGGCCCCGGCACTTGCCCGGGTACGCCGGGTGCTGACGCCGGCCCTGAGACTATGAATTCAGTTTTGTCCATGTTGAGTTTAAGGAAGCGAGCAGAGAAGAAGGATGAGATGGCGGAAAGGCATTGAGGGATTTTCGAGAGTAGGGAGGTGATGTCAGGGCCGGACAGGTAGATTTGGGTGTCGTCGGCGTAGAGGTGGTACTGGAGGCCATGGGACTCGATGAGTTGCCCTAGGCCAAGAGTGTAAATGGAGAAAAGTAGGGGTCCCAGGACCGAACCTTGGGGGACTCCGACAGAAAGAGGGTAGGGTGAGGAGGAGGTGTGGGAGTGGGAGACGCTGAAGGTCCGGTCCGCTAGGTATGAGGAGATCCAGGAGAGGGCAAGGTGGGTGATGCCAAGGGATTCCAGGATCCAGAGAAGAAGGGAGTGGTCAACCGTGTCGAAGGCGGCAGACAGGTCAAGGAGTAGCAGGATGGAGTAGTGGTGTTTGTTCTTGGCGGTCAGTAGGTCGTTGGTGACTTTGGTCAGGGCTGTTTCGGTGGAATGGAGTGGTCGGAAGCCGGACTGTAGGCGGTCGAAGTGGGAGCACGAGGAGAGGTGAGAGGACAGTTCGGAGTGGACGTGTTGTTCAAGTAGCTTAGAGGCGAATGGGAGAAGAGATATGGGGCGATAGTTGGAGACAGAGGTAGGGTCAAGTGAGGTTTTTTTTAGGATGGGCGTGATTAGGGCGTGTTTGAAGGCCGAGGGGAAGGTACCAGTGCTAAGTGAAAGGTTAAAGAGGTGGGTGAGGGCTGGGATGAAAATGGAGGTGTGGTTGGGAATGAGGTGGGATGGGAGCGGGTCGTGGGCGCTGGTGGTGTGGTGTGATTTTGACAGGAGGGAGGAGAGTTGGTCTTCAGTTATGGGGGGAAGTGGCTGATGGAGGAGGAGGGCAGTGTAGGTGGGAAGGGGAGGTGTGGGGATAGTGGACCGAAGCTGCTTCTGATCTTGTCGATCTTCTCCTTGAAGAAGGTCGCAAAGTCTTCAGCAGAGATGAGGGGAGAAGGGGGAGGAGCAGGTGGGCGAAGTAAGGAGTTGAACGTTTTGAAGAGCTGCTTGGGGTTGCGGGACAGAGAGGTTATAAGGGATGAGAAGAACACTTGCTTGGCGGTAGCGAGTGCCGTCTTGAAGTCAGTGAATGATTGCTTGAACAGAGCAAAGTGCTCGGGGGTGTGAGACTTTTTCCATCTCCTCTCGGCGACTCTGGACGCCCGTCTCAGGTTTTTAGTGAGGGTGGTGTGCCAGGGTTGCCTGTAAATGCGTGGAGCATGGAGAGTGAGGGGGGCGGCTAGGTCGAGAGCGTTCGTTATGGTGGTGTTGTATAGGGTGGTGGCAATGTCAATGTCGTCAGCGCAGGATATGTCGGTGAGAGGGAGGAGTGATTCAGAGAATAAAGGAAGATCAAGATCTTTTAGGTTTCGGCGAGGGTGATCAAGCTTGCGGAGAGGGGGTAGTGTGGCAGGGGAGGAGAGGGCGGAGAAGGTCAAGAGATGGTGGTCGGACAGTGTGAGTACCGAGGTTGTGAGGTTAGAGAGGGAGCAAAGGCGGGTAAAGATGAGGTCAAGCGTGTGGCCTTGTTCGTGGGTGGGAGAGGAGGACCATTGGGAGAGCCCTAGGGAGGTGGTCAAGGAAAGAAGGTTGCAGGCGGCTGGGCGGGGAGTGTCAATGGGGATATTGAAGTCGCCCATGATGATGGAGGGGATGTCAGTGGAGAGGAAGTGAAGTAGCCAGGTGGTGAAGTGGTCAAGGAAGGAGGCGGTGGGTCCGGGGGGGCGGTAGATGATGGCTATTTGGAGGTTGCAGGGGGAGAAGATTCGGACTGAGTGGGCTTCGAAGGAGGGGACAGTGACAGATGGGGGCTGGGGGATGGGGCTGTAGGTGCAGGAGTTGGACAGCAGTATGCCGACTCCACCGCCGTGTTTTGGAGCTGTACTTGTAATTATCATGTCCATTAAGTACACTGGACAATGTAATGTATTTTACCTAGTTTAAGTATATTACCATATTTTTCTTACTGTAGGGTCAGATTAGCGCTAATAGGGGGTTCCGTTAAAAACATAGGTTTTGGCAGCCTTAACACAGTGTTACCGCCATGGTAGCGTCACATTAACGTTGCCAATGTTTCCCTATGGTGACGCGGCCCCTAGCGCGGCTCAAACGCCGGCATCTGAGTGCTGGAGTTTGAAATCTTGTACTTTTTCCTAGCACGTCAAATTACTCTTTCAGAAGCGTCATTTGATGCGCTAGGAAAAAGCACGTGATTTCAAACTTTGGCACACAGATGACAGCGTTTGAGCTGTGCTAGAAGACGCGTCACCATAGGGAAACATTGGCAGCATTAACACAGCTCTACCATGGTGGTAACACTGCGTTAAGGCTGCCAAAACCTATGTTTTTAACGCAACCCCCCTCACGCAGCCAATAACGTTAATGCGACCCTAGCCTAAGGCACACTTTTCCCCCACAAATTTGAGAGGAAATTGAGGATATTCTGGATACTGTGGGCACGGCGGTACTGCAAGGTCACAGGAGGCAGCTTGTACCCACTGATTAATAAAATGAATATTCACTGAAGCTGACACCAAGAGGTGGGCAGGATTATGGGTGTGGAGAGCAGTTAAGATTAATTTTGTATTAACAGGAGGCAGAAAAGTTGTGCCAGCCATGACAGGTTTGTCAGCACCGCAGCCTAGTTTGCCTCTTAACAGTTCCTCTAAGCATTCCGATTTTCTGTGCGTTCTTGGCCGGCCCTTTTATGATTTCTGCCTGGCCCTCCAATAATCTCTGCAACTGCTAGGAGGCAGTGAGGGATCTTCCATCCAGATCATGACCTGCAGTGATGTAATAAAAAGGCAGGAATGGAGCAGCACAGAACAGAACAGAGTACAGTTGCCCTGGCCCTTCCTCTTCATTATATCACTGCAGCTCGCTACCTCCTATCTAGTGCGGCTGCAGTGATTAAAGCAGTGCTAGGCGGAAAACTTAATGAGCTCATAATGAACCTGGAGTACTTAAAGAAGCTGTTAAGAGGCAAGCATTAGTTAGGTACTAATAAATAAAAAAGGAGTAAATCAAAGCATTTTATCACTCATGTGTTGAACTATAATTCACAGCATGCCATTGTATCTTCAGGAAATGCTGGGAGTTGAAGTTTTCCTCAAAGGCAAAAAGATCATTGTCAACCACTTGACATGAATGGCACCTATGGGAACTTTTTCTCTCTTTTCCACCTATAAAACCTAGATGCATCTTATAGACCAGTGCATCTGTGGCGCCCCGCCAAGCAGGCGTCACAGAGGGGTACTGCACCCGTAAAAGAGGTGCAGATTCTCCAGCTGCAGGTGGACCCTAGGATGGTGGGTGGGACCCATTTCCAGCACTCCTACATTAGCTTACAGGGTGGGAGGTTACCCGGGAGGGAATAAATTCACCTCTAGGGGGAACATTGAGGTCTTTAGCTCTTTGCTCCTAAGTCTTTGCTGCTAGGTCTCTCAGCTGAGGGACCAGGAGGAGAGATGGAAGAAGAAGAGAGGGTTTAAGGCGAATGTGAAAGGAGCTTTCCAGGAGAGCAGCCAGTCTGGGAAAGAGGAGCCAGCGAGAGAGGTTCTCCCAGACAACTTACCAGGCACTGGAGCCCGCAGACTGCTGGAGCTATATGCACGGCAGAGAATCCGGATTCCCGTGGGTCTTCAAGTCTCCTGGGCACCAGAGCAGTCTACAAGAAGGGTACCAGGCACCACCAAGGGAACGAGCGGCCAGCCAGAAGATGGTTACCCGACGACAGCGAAGGTGAGAGAGGACAGGAAGCCAGGCTGGATACTAAATCAACCAGGCTTCACACCAAACTGGAAAGCAAGGAAGAACAGACACAGGTTAGTTAATGAAGGAACACCAAGGGTTCCACCATACCATCTGGGATCCACTTGCAGCCACCCGTTAGCTACCTGTTCTTGTAACATCTAAAGTGCTGAACTGTGAACTGTAACTGCAACTGCTACAATTAACAGTAAAGTACCTGGAGGAAAAGTGACTTTGCCTCTGCCTGTGTTTCCTTTTCACGAACTTGTTCCCCATACAGGAACGCTGCCCCGGAGGTCCAGCCCCACCTGTAGAGGACTTTGCCAACTAACCGAAGGCAGCGTTTCCTGTGCACTGAGGAAAAGCACACCTCCTGTCGCTCTGTGCGGCTGCTACTAAGGTAAACAGAGGGTTTATATGGACCTACGTTTCCAGGCAGCGCTTGCCATTAACACTGTCCGGTATTAGCGATGGCCTGGAAACGTAGGTCCATAACCCAGTGTGACCCTAGCCATATAGTACATAAGAGAGCCTTAGGTGCTGGATCAAGAAGGAACACATGGCTAGCAGCTGCTGATTTTGTTTGATAAATGTCGTCATAGCAGAGGAATATCTAGAGAGGGGAAGTTAAGGTATGTTCCCCGGTTGTAGCCGGCTGGGATGCCCTGCCAGGTTGCATGATATGGTGGTCTGAGGTGTCTCTCTGACTGTTGCATTTTTCTCTCTATCTCTAAAAACGTGCTCAAGTACTAACAGGTAGGTAATTGCCACCTATCTGCCTGTAGTACTCAGCGCCATTCACTTCTGCCACAGAGCAGTAACAGACTGCTACTGCCCGAGATAAAATGTTTGTGTAGACAGAGCGGCGCCTTCTTTTTCGCTCTGCTCTGTAGAAGGGGTGGGACAGCTGACCTCCTCCTGATTGATAGCTCCCTAATACCTAATTGGGGGAGTCAGCTGTCAATAAGATTGATGTCGGCTATCACACCCATCAACAGAATGAAGAAGCCACCTCTCTGTCGACTTGACATCAACGGAAGCTGCAAAATTGCTGACAGGAGCAGTCTGTGTCAGTGGTAAACACTGCCAGGTACAACAGACAGGTATGTGGCAGTTACCTACCTGTTAGTGCTATGGCAGTTATTTTTTCTAAATCCTGGGTAAACCCTTTAATAATTGTAACCAACACTCTGTATGTAGTAAAACATAGCTTTTATTATGACTTCAGAGAAAAACAGGATGTAATACATTGTTCAACATCTTTATCAATAATATAGATAAAGAAATTGAGGGTAAACTGATTAAATTTGTTAATGGAAAAAGCTAGGAGGGATAGTTGATACTAGAGAAGAGAGAAAAAGTATTCAAAAGGATCTAAACAAACTGGAGCAGTGGACAGCAACTAACAGGGAATGGTTTTTAACAGGGAAAAATGCAAAGAGGAATAGGGATAAGAAACAGCACAAGTGAAAAAGACTAAGGTATCCTAATAGATCACAGACTGAACATGAGTCAACAGTGTCATGCAGCAGAAAAAAAGCTAACACAATTCTGGGATACATGAACAGAAGCATACAGTCTAGATCATGTAAAGAAATTATCGCTCTCTGTGTCTAGATGTGGCACCACATTTTAATCATGATTTCAATACTATTGTAGTTTTTCAGATATTTCATACCATGATTCCATATAACATGAGTAAAAGTGTACAATAGTAGTTCTTCAGATATTTCATACCATGATTCCATATAACATGAGTAAAAGTGCAACTGTGTGTGACTGCATATGTTGTCAAAGGCTTCCATATAGGCAGATGTAAGGTCATGGGAGTCCTGCTGACTCACCTTCATTCTGGGACACCTGGAGTGACATTTCCTATTAAAGGGTAGACAAGGGCGCAATAGGGTGTTATCTCTTAGATACCAGATAGTTGAAAAATTAGGTACTGCTCACCTTATGCAGTTGTGTGCCCCACAACCGGTTTAAACACTCAAAACTGCTGCTGCAGAATCAACTGTTCCATCAGGAACAACATATGCATAAATCCAAAGGACCAGGGTGAACAACGATCCTCGCTGCTGAGTATATGGAAGGACCACAGTCTTGGTATATAAGAATGGTGCTTTATTTTCTCTATGCGTTTCGAGGCTGTCCCAGCCCCTTCCTGAGGATACCACCATATACAAACATTGGGAAGACGTGTACACTGTATTCATTCTCCAGGTGGTATATATAGCACCTCCATGACACGCTGTCCTTGCAGTCCCCCGAGAAAGCCACAAGCGAAACGTGCATTGGGGCCTCTTAGCCACACAGGCACTTTATATCTTACATGAGTAAGCACTGTTAACACTTTGCCAAATAATTTGTATGGGATAATTGTATCTCTGGATGGGCCATGAAGGGTAATGCTTTTATTGGGTGTGCTTTATAATCCTGGTTCTTCCATTAATATATGGCATAAGTATTGTATTCTTATTAACCACCATTTGGTGGTTTGGAGGAAGTAGCCCACTGTCACAGTGCCTTTGCTATTGCCTTTTATACATTAGACCTTGTAGAAGACCACTAGTTGCCTCATCAGTGTATAAAAACAACTTTTTTTGCCTATAGATTTGATCATTTTCTTCACATGCTGATGTATATTCTTTGTTTTTGCATATTTGTCTGTAGCCTCACACTTGATCATACATATTTGATAATATACATTGGAATATGAGTCACAATGTATTACATCCTGTTTTTAGCCATAGTTTGAATAAATACTATGTCTTACTATATACAGGGGGTTGGTTACAATTGCTAATATGTGCAAAATGGACCATAATTCTTTGCATCTATTCTCTAGTCGTTAGTATTTTTGAAGGCTCATCTCTTCTTCTCTATGTAATTAAAGAAAAATGGATACCAATGTGAGAAACATTGCCTAAGTGCTGAGTTGTGTTATGAAATGTATATGAAACTGAATGAAAATATGATGCAATGTGACAGCAGTATAGTATCATGTTTACAGGAAGAGCTAGATGTGAAAATAGGGTCAGATCTCAAGTTCATATATTTTATTATTCAGATTTAATGAGATTTTTGTCTGGTGTGGACAGAAGTGTCAAACTTAGAAAGGGAATAATTGGCGTATCTGCTTAAATATATTTCTAAAAACACTACCTACAATATTATTATGATTTGCATTGTGTATTCATTCTAGTAATTATGCTGAGTATTATAATGTATATACTTTTTAACTTATACCCATATGGCACTGCTGTTGTTTTCTGGAAGAGGTGAGATATCTAGACTACTGAGCTCCTGTTAATAACACAGCAGAAGGGGCAATAATCATACATTACTATAAAACAGATTTAACCAAATACTTAGAAAATTTAATATTTATTTTCCACAAAAGAAATCAAAGACTGATGCTTCTATTTCTTCGTTAGATGTTTGTTCATATAGTGTCGATCTTCCAGATTATCGTCTTGGTCACTAACTGGGATTTAAGGATTTATTAAATATTAGATATAAGGTGGCAGATCCCACTGGCTTTGGCAAGACTAGGTGACCATCTTACGTGCATGGCAGTCTTCTGATTCTTCTCTGAAAATTGATATTATGGAGAGAATAATTGGAAAGATAAAATTAAGACTTGCAAACCTTGTGTTCTCTTGGAGGATAGTCTATTGCCAGAGGAGCTTTTCAATAACTAAGGGTGGCTTCACACTTGCACACCCGGCCGCTGGGTATTGCAGCGGGAAAGCACAAGCCGAGTGCAGACACCACGCGTCCCTATGTTTAACATGGGGATGCACAGTGGTGCGCTCAGCTGTGGATTGCCGTACGCACCCATTGACTTCCATGTGTGATTTGTACACAAGCATCCGTATGCATAGAAATCACACACGGAAGTCAATGGGTGTGCACGGCAATTCGCAGCCGAGTGCATCACTGTGCATCCTCATGTTAAACATAGGGACGCGCAGTGTCTGTGCTCGGCTTGCACTTTGCCAACCGCAATACGCAGCAGCGGGGAGCACAAGTGTGAAGCCACCCTAACTCTGCTCTCCACATACAGAACTCATAAATGTTTAGTCAAGCAAAAAACTACATATGAATTTGAGAGTCAAGAGTAAAACAGCAATCTACAATTTATGGATAATTTATGCTTATACATTACATACTGTGTATGCCCATCTTTTTCTTAAACAATTTATTTTGTTCATGGTGTTGGGTAAAATCACTTTGATGCACTCTGTTGGTTGAATTAATGAGGATGAAGGCTAGTTTCACACCTGCGTATTTTGCAATCCGTTTGCTTGCATAGAATTCATGCAACTCCTAACGCGTGGTCATAGCCATAGTAACCATAAACGTGTCTCACATATGTGATCAAGTAGATAATTAGGTCATCAAATGTAGTAATTAGTGTATTCTTTAAAATGTTACATTTAATTTCTACATATTGTAGATTTTGGAGTTGATAACTTTATTCTATGCTTGTGGCTTCAGTCAGGAAACGTTACTCGGCTACTGCGGGTGTGGTATATTGAAGTCACATTTTGCTACTTTTTTGAGGCTCCTGTAAATCTCAATTGTATTAATTGATAGAAAGGAATTGTTTGTTTCACATCTGCATTAGGACTCATTGAGATGTCACTTTTTCATGCATTAATACCTATGATTGTCTATGGGATAGTTTATTATCGTAGTTTTTTTTGGACCGAGTTGTTTGCATGAAAGCATGGAGACTTGTCCCAAACTGATCAATCATTGGATGAAATTTGCCAATGCAAGTCTATAGATACGGAAAAAATGTGGAAAGATCTTGGATATCCTTTTTATAGACTTTTTCATGAGAGAAGCTGGGTAAACCTCTTTTTTTTCACCTGAGACAAGCTAATGAAGCTTTGACCAAGCTCTGATGGTAAATCGAATACAGTGACCAAAGTCTCATGGTAAAAACGGACACATTCCAGGTAAAGAGGTTCAGCGGCACTCAGGTTCTGTGTTAAAATGTCCAACTTTATTTACAACAGGATTACAGGTAGAACCACCTGAAGCACCAGGTGATGTGAAACAAGCTTGTTGTACCACACATCCCATACCTCTCCCTGATGTGGTTTTAATCCTGTTGTAAATAAGGTTGGACATTTTAACACTGAATCTGGGTGCCACAGAACCTTTTTTACTTGAATTGTGGATACTTAAAGAGGACCTGCCATTTTCCCCCCCTCCTAAGGATTTAAATCTAAATACAGCAGGCAAGGAGTACCGCATATGTGTGTGATGTTTTTAGCCCTAAATACAGCCTCCTGAAAATGTGTAGTAAAATGTCAGGAGGGCATTACCAGCAGCAGGAGTCATCTACTACCCGGGGGCTATTCCCATCCCCTCTGTCTCTGTTGCTCCCTAGAACTTAGTCAATGTGTCAGTTTTTTAACAGTCATAGAAGCATTCTGGCACTACTTACATTCCTCTGTAGAGAGATCCCTCGGATCTGTACTGGAGTTACTTATATCACCTCCGGAACATCAAGTGCCCGCTTAAAGAAAAATTTTAAAGAGGACCTGTCACAACCCCCAAAGATTTCAATCTAAATGGAGCACTGAATGCAGCATGTATGCTGCATTCAGGCAAGGGGTCCCCCATGTGTTTGTGATGTTTTTAGCCCTAAATATAGCCTTATGAAAACGTGTAGTAAAATGTTAGGAGGGCATTACCAGCATTAGGAGTCATCTCCTTCCCGGGGCTAGTCCCGTCCCCTCTGTCTCTGTTCCTCCCTCCTCCCTCTCCTCGACGCTTCCTTAATGCCTTTTCAGCCATCCTCCCTCTGCGCCTGCACCTCATTGTGCTACTTCACACAGGTGCAGAGCGAGGAGTTGCTACTTTCGGCCCTGCACTCCTGACTCGTCCCCCGACCTGACATCAGCACTTGTTCCCGCCCTGCTCCATGTGTAACATGTGAAAAAAAAACTGCTGAAACAAGTGACTTATTACATGATAAAAGTTTTCTTTATGATCAAATGAAAAGTGATGCAAACTTATTCTTGAATCAATATGAATCAAACATCTATTTATATAATCCGCAGTTTGGGATTCGGGCGTTGTAGCCGAATCCCAAAATGCTTAGCGGCACTGCGAGCGAGCGATGGCGCGCATGCGCCATCGCGAGCCGACGATTCCCCACCAATGCCCGCTACACACACCGGCCGCAGCTCCCCCGCTGCTCCGCCCCCCCGCCGCCAGGGCCGCACAGTCCATTCCACAGCGCGAGCCCTCAGGCAGCAGCCAGGGGGAGCAGCTTTAGAGAACGGGCCGCAGCAACCATCAGCGCCTGCCTTCATGAGACACGCTGCCCGCCGCAGCTTCCCCCAGGTAAGATGGCAGTAGCGGCAGCACACTCACCGCCGGGGCTGCAGTCTGCTATAACCCCTCGCTCCTCAAGCTTACAGGGACACTGGAGGCACATCGCGCCGCACTCTAATTGCAGCCTACCCCCCCCCCGCTCCTCAACTAACCTTACAGCAGCGGCGGGGCTTACATCTGCTCCCACACTGCCCCCACTTAACCACACTGACTCTCATTACCCCCTACTCATCCACACTGCCCCCACTTACTCACACTGCCCCTGAATACCCCCTACTCACCCACACTGCCCCCACTTACCCTCACTGCCCCTGATTACCCCTACTCACCCAGGCTGCCCCCACTTACCCCCTACCACCCACACTGCCCCTGCTTACCCCCTACTCACCCACACTAACCCCACTTACCCACACTGCCCCTGATTACCCCCTACTCACCCACACTGCCCCCACTTACCCACACTGCCCCTGATTACCCCCTACTCACCCACACTGCCCCTGATTACCCCCTACTCACCCACACTGCCCCTGCTTACCCCCTACTCACCTACACTGCCCATACGTACCCCCACTGCCTCTGCTTACCCTCTACTCACCCACACTGCCCCCACTTATCCACACTGCCCCTGCTTACCCCCTACTCACCCACACTGCCCCCACTTACCCACACTGCCCATGCTTACCCCCTACTCACCCACACTGCCCCTGAATAGCCCCCCACACTCACCCACACTGTCCTGCTCACTCCTCTTACCCACCCTATGCCCTCACTCACTCCCCACACTGCCCCTGCATACCCCCTACTCACCCACACTGCCCCCACTCACCCACACTGCCCCTGCATAGCCCACCCACCTCACCCGTAATGCCCCTGTTTACCCCCCTACTCACACACACTGCCCCCACTCACCCACACTGCCCCTGCTTACCCCCCTACTCACTCGCACTGCCCCTGATCACCCCTCTTATCCCTTTACATGCCCTCACTCCCCACACTGCCCCTGCTCATGCCCCCACTCTCTACCTGCTTACCCCTCTTACCTCCCCCACATGCCCCCACTCACCCACACTGCTCCTGCCTACCCCCCCACTCATCCCCCCAACTAACCCCACTCACCCACACTGCCCCTGCTCAACCCCCCACTCACCCACACTGCCCCTGCTCATACCCCCACTCACCCCACACTATCCATGCTCAGCCCCCACTCACGCCACACTGCCCCTGCTCACCCCTCTTACCCCCCCACATGCCCTCTCTCCCCACACTGCCCCTGCTGATGCCCCACAGGGTAAAGTGAGAGCTGCTGCCCCCAATGCCAAACAGCCCACCCATCTTGATGTCACCCCACTCCCGATGCAATAGCATCGGCCCTTTATATAATCGTGAGTTTGGGATTCGGGCACTGTAGCCCAATCCCAAAATCCTTTGCGGCACTGCGAGCGATGACTCAATAGCGTCATCGCGAGCCGCACTAGCTGATACTCCCGCCATCCTGCCAACCGTCGGCCCCTCCGCCAGCAATGACGCAATACCCACATCACCAGCACCCTCCGCCAGCTCAACGCTGCCCGCATGCCGCCGCTGCCTTCCACTCCTCACCGCTCTCTCACCGCTGGGGCCTCGCTGTCCCCATGCTGGTGGAGTAGCGGTGTAGGGGCTGTAAGCGAGTGCTGGAAGCCACTGACGTCGTTCTGTGGGCGCCGGCGGACAATGGGAGTGAGCAGGGCGTGTCAGCCTGCATACTCTGCTACCTACACAGCCGCCTGTATACTCTGCTACCCACAGAACCGCCTGTATACTCTGCTACCCACAGAGCCGCCTCTATACTCTGCTACCCACAGAGCCGCCTCTATACTCTGCTACCCACAGAGCCGACTCTATACTCTGCTACCCACAGAGCCGCCTCTATACTCTGCTACCCACAGAGCCGCCTCTATACTCTGCTACCCACAGAGCCGCCTCTATACTCTGCTACCCACAGAGCCGCCTCTATACTCTGCTACCCACAGAGCCGCCTCTATACTCTGCTACCCACAGAGCCGCCTCTATACTCTGCTACCCACAGAGCCGCCTCTATACTCTGCTACCCACAGAGCCGCCTCTATACTCTGCTACCCACAGAGCCGCCTCTATACTCTGCTACCCACAGAGCCGCCTCTATACTCTGCTACCCACAGAGCCGCCTCTATACTCTGCTACCCACAGAGCCGCCTCTATACTCTGCTACCCACAGAGCCGCCTCTATACTCTGCTACCCACAGAGCCGCCTCTATACTCTGCTACCCACAGAGCCGCCTCTATACTCTGCTACCCACAGAGCCGCCTCTATACTCTGCTACCCACAAAGCCGCCTCTATACTCTGCTACCCACAGAGCCACCTCTATACTCTGCTATCCACAGAGCCGCCTCTATACTCTGCTACCCACAGAGCCACCTGTATACTCTGCTACCCACTGACCCGCCTGTATACATACAATTCATTTCACTGCGCTCCCAATGCAATTGCATCGGGCCTTTTTACTAGTGAACTTATAACTATAAGTTTAACTTAAAGTATATATAGCAAATATCCAGCTAACCTGTCCCCATTGTTTGCGCAGTAGTCCAATGGAAAGGTCACGTAAAGCAAGAAATCCAGCAAATCGGGTAAAAGGACTCATTTTTTATTCCACCAAAAAGTTAAAAACTTGGAGTAATAGGGTACTCATACAAATAAGCAGTGTGAACCATGGCTACAATTTGCTGATATGCTGAATCACTTGCTTTACTAAGTTTTATTTTAAACCTAACATAAATTTCTAGCTCTTGAGCATCTGGTTGTAAATGTAATTACAGTTTACTTTATGTATAGTGTTATAGAAAACAACTTAAGAGTTAATTTTAAATTGCACTTGTATAAAGATTGATCACACGATGAAACAATTATGAAAGCTTCTTTAAAACAAATCCCAATTTTCACATGGAAAATTTCACCCAGCCAAGTTTTTACAATAGCATTTCATTGTAAGACGGATTTTGGGGGTAAAAGAAAATTACCATGTATTAGGTCTGTTGTTGGTTCTACATTGTCCTTTAATCCATTTATTGCACAAATCTTTTGTCACATCATGTGAGTTAGTGCTATTTAACATTCTAAGCTTGTTATGGCTGCTGGGGAAGTTTATCAAGAAAGAATAGAATACAGCCCTTGGCATATCAAAAATAAACCCAAGCTTACAGACATTGCTTTGTGTAACCACATCTTAAAAAGGTACATTTAGGTACTTTTATAATATGAAAAGACAGGCTGATTTTGGCCCCCTCGCTTCCTGAGATCACTGCTGTCAGTGCCGTTTATTTGCAATCCCTTGTGATTTCTGCATCTCAGAGCCCCTTTGAATGAAAATGAAACCAATGCCAGTCAAAGCACCTGCTTTATGGACATGCCCAATTATTGTCTTGAATCGTGCCTGCTTGTGGGGGCCGTTTGGTCATATGTTCACTGACCAATTTAATTCACTGAAGTTTCAAGTTTTCCTTTTATTTAATGCTATATGTCAGTAGGATTCTAGTGGAAGTAAGTAACAATAGATAAAAATAAAATAAAAACATCTTTACTAATCAATTTGATTAAAAATAAATATAGCAAATATTTTTAAAAAAATAGTTTGTACTGTGTTAGCTAGTAGATAGAAAAATATTGAAATCTGAGAGTCCTCAGTGGCTGATACCTTTTAATGGATAACTGTAAAGATGGTAAACATAGCAAGCTTTCGGGACACTATGGCCCCTTCATCAGGGTGATAACGACACAAATTCTGCAGCCACAAACATATATACATAAGCAAAAGAAAAAAAAGAGAAAAAAAAAAAACAGTGTTAGATGCTGTAGTAAATACGACAGGTGACGTTAAGCAGAGTCAGGCTAGGGAGGGGGAGAGCTAAGCTGGGAAGTAGAGTCAAAATTCTAAGATAAAGAGGAACAGATTGTATTATTGTTATATGGTTAGTGGCCTGTGAAATACTTCAGTAAGTCATGGAAAGCTATAAATCGAAGCGAGAGAGTTCACATAAGAAGTGTCAAAAGTTCATTGTCTTCTAAATGGAGTCTGTAGGTGATGTGATATCCCCAAATGTCCTTTAATTTTATATAAAAACACATGAATCTGTGATGTCCCCAAATGCCCATTCATTTTTATATAAAAACGCATGAATCCATGTGAGGCATTTAATCCTGTTTTGAATGTGTGAAAGGTCAATATTAATTTGTATTCCCACATTCTTCTCTCTCTCTGTCATTTGAAGTTGCTTTGTAAAGTGAGCAGCCAAATATTGGTTTCACTGTGGTCAGAGCCGGAAAAATGCTTTGCTACTGGTAGAACCATACGCTTTTCTTTTATTGAGTGGTGATGAGAATTCATTCTTGTTCTGAATTTTTGCCCGGTCTCCCCTATGTACAAGCTGCCTGTTGGGCATTTGGTACATATAATTAAATACACCACATTGCTTGTGGTGCAACTGAAGTTACCTGGGATCTTGAAGTCCTGATCTGTCCCAGGAATCTTTATCTTGTCTATTGTCATTATAGATGGACAGGTTTTGCACCTCCTCTGGTTGCAGGGAAAAAATCCTGTTGCTTTTGGAGCGGACAGGGCGCTTCTGACAATTATGTGTTTTTAGAGTCGGATGTTGTCTAAAACACAAGAGCGGGGGATCCGGAAATATTGATTTTAGTCGGGCATCTTTTTGTAGTAGTGGGTGTAGTTTCCGTGCAGCTCCTCTTTCACCTCCAGACTTGGATTGTAGGTGATTACAAGAGGAACTCTGTTGTTTTCTTCTCTAGTTTTGTAATGTAGGAGTTGACTCCTTGATTCCTGGGGCCTTGTAGTCCTGATCTGTCCAAGAATCACACAAGAGTCAACCATCCAATGTCAATGCCCAGGAGAGAAGGCCCATACAGTCTTTGAAAACCAACAAAGAAATTATTATTAAACCTGCAGACAAGGGTGATGAAATAGTCATGATGATAAAATCTGACTACCTAAAGGAATCAAACAGACAACGGACGGACACACTCTACTACAAGAAATTGGTGTCTGTACCCATACAGGACTATCACAATGAATAAAACAGGCTGTTTTTTTGTCTACCTGACATATCCTTCAGAGCCTAGGACCTAATACTGGAAAGTTCAAGAACAGACACATTCTACATGCTTCCCAAAATTCACAAACCTGGAAATCCAGGAAGACCAATCATTTCATGTGTGGGCACCCTCACCGAACAAATTTCTGGGTGGGTAGAGGGTGTCCTCAAACCCCTGGTAAAAGAGACTCCCAGCTACATTCAGGTCACAACTGACCTATTGAATATTCCAAAGTAATGAAGGAAAAGAGCAGACGGCACTCACCGGGTAGATTGTAATCCTTTTATTCGTGCAGCCCTGCACACATCGATGCAGGTCGATCACAGCAGGGAGAGGGAGTGGGGAGTCCGCTGACTCCCCACTCCCTCTCCCCACTGTGATTGACCCGCATCAATGTGTGCAGGGCTGCACAAATAAAAGGATTACAATCTACCCGGTGTGTGCCGTCTGATCTTTTCCTTCATCACTTTGGAATGAACATATGGTTTTTGAGACATGCAACACCGGTTTTCAGACACCTTTTTACATAGCAGGTATTAATAATTTAAAGAAGCCCCAGCTGTTTCCTGTTGTTCCCAGTATATTTCTTTGGACATTAGTTGACTTACTGAATAAACTGTCAGAAATACAGGTGTGGCCAAAAGTATTGACACCCCTGCAATTCTGTCAGATAATACTCAGTTTCTTCCTGAAAATGATTGCAATCACAAATTCTTTGATATTATTTTCATTTAATTTGTCCTCAATGAAAAAACACAAAAAGAATTGTCCTAAAGCCAAATTGGATATAGTTCCACACCAAACATAAAAAAGGGGGTGGACAAAAGTATTGACACTGTTAGAAAATTCATGTGATGCTGCTCTAATTTGTGTAATTAACAGCACCTGTAACTTATCTGTGGCACCTAACAGGTGTTGGCAATAACTAAATCACACTTGCAGCCAATTGACATTGATTAAAGTTGACTCAACCTCTGTCCTGTGTCCTTGTGTGTACCACATTGAGCATGGAGAAAAGAAAGAAGACCAAAGAACTGTCTGAGGACTTGAGAAACCAAATTGTGAGGAAGCATGAGCAATCTCAAGGCTACAAGTCCATCTTCAAAGACCTGAATGTTCCTGTGTCTAACGTGCGCAGTGTCATCAAGAAGTTTAAAGCCCATGACACTGTGGCTAACCTCCCTAGATGTGGACGGAAAAGAAAAATTGACGAGAGATTTCAACGCAAGATTGTGCGGATGGTGGATGAAGAACCTCGACTAACATCCAAACAAGTTCAAGCTGCCCTGCAGTCCGAGGGTACAACAGTGTCAACCCGTACTATCCGTCGGCGTCTTACCCTGAGACATAAAAAAACCAGGCTGGAGTTTGCCAAACTTACCTGAGAAAGCCTAAAATGTTTTGTAAGAATGTTCTCTGGTCAGATGAGACAAAAATAGAGCTCTTTGGGCAAAGGCATCAACATAGAGTTTATAGGAGAAAAAAAGAGGCATTCAAAGAAAAGAACACGGTCCGTACAGTCAAACATGGCAGATGTTCCCTGATGTTTTGGGGTTGCTTTGCTGCCTCTGGCACTGGACTGCTTGACCGTGTGCATGGCAGTATGAAGTCTGAAGACTACCAACAAATTTTGTAGCATAATATAGGGCCCAGTGTGAGAAAGCTGGGTCTTCCTCAGAGGTCATGGGTCTTCCAGCAGGACAATGACCCAAAGCACACTTCAAAAAGCACTAGAAAATGGTTTGAGAGAAAGCACTGGAGACTTCCAAGGTGGCCAGCAATGAGTCCAGACCTGAATCCCAGAGAACATGTGTGAAGAGATCTAAAAATGGCAGTTTGGAGAAGCCACCCTTCAAATATCAGGGACCTGGAGCAGTTTGCCAAAGAAGAATGGTCTAAAATTCCAGCAGAGCATTGTAAGAAACTCATTGATGGTTACATGAAGCGGTTGATCGCAGTTATTTTGGCTAAAGGTTGTACAACCAAATATTAGGCTAAGGGTGCCAATACTTTTGTCTGGCCCATTTTTGGAGTTTTGTGTGAAATGATCAATGTTTTGCTTTTTGCTTCATTCTCTTTTGTGGTTTTTCATTGAAGACAAATTAAATGAAGATAATAATACCAAAGAATTTGTGATTGCAATCATTTTCAGGAAGAAACTGAGTATTATCTGACAGAATTGCAGGGGTGTCAATACTTTTGGCCACAACAGTAGGTCCTCTATCAGAAGGAACCATCCTCGACACAATCGATGTGGAATCTCTGTACAGCAACATCCCACAGCAGGATGGATTAAATGCCTGCAAAACCTTCCTGGAAAACACAGGGATTGATGATGACTCTGTGGTGAAGCTTATAAAATTAATCTTCACGCACAACTACATTACATTTGACGACAACATATATTTACAAGAGACTGGCACTGCAATGGGAAGCAAAATGTCATCACAATATGCAAATCTTTTCATGGCCAAGCTTGAAGGTGACTTTTTATCCTCTTGTCCTATCAGGCATCTGTCCTGCTACCGTTATATTGATGACATTTTGATCATCTGGACAGAGTCTGAGCAACAGTTGAAAACGTTCCATGAACACTTTAATCAGTTTCACCATCAACTTAACACTCAACTACTCCTGCACTGAAATCAGCTTTCTGGACACCATCATTAAGCTACAGAAAAATGAAATAGAGATATCCCTGTACTGGAAACCAATTGATCATCCAACATATCTCCGATGGGACAGTTTTCATCCAAAACACATAAAAAACTCCATTGTGTACAGCCAGGCCATCACATAAAATCAGATATGTTCCAACCATACAGATAAAGACAATCACCTTGAGGACTTCAGAAAGACCTTTTTGAACCAGGGCTATCATCCAAGAGCAATCGAGAACCAGATTACAAGAGCCATTAAAATATCAAGGAATCATCTCCTACATTACAAAACTAGAGAAGAAAACAAGAGAGTTCCTCTCAGTCACCTACAATCCAAGTTTGGAGGTGCTAAGAGGAGACCGGACAAAAATTCAGAACAAGAATGAATTTTCATTGCCCCTGAATAAAAGAAAACCGTATGGATCTACCTGTAGCAAAGCATTTTTCCGGCTCTGACCACAGTGAAACCGATAGAGTTCAGCCACTCTTGTATATAGTCCATAAATTGGAATAAAGGGACTGCACGTTTCCGTCACATGGACTTTCCTCCAGCCTGGAAGAAAGTCCTTGTGACTGAAACATTGCAACATTGCCTTAAGGCCAATGATGGCTATATACATTTGGAAGGAGTGCTGCAGTCCCTATCTATCTATATATATCTATATATAGTATATATATATATAGATATATATAGATAGATAGGGACTGCAGCACTCCTTCCAGATGTATATAGCCTTCATTGGCCTTGAGGCAATGTTGCAATGTTTCAGTCACAAGGACTTCATTCCAGGCTGGAGGAAAGTCCATGTGACGGAAACGTGCAGTCCCTTTATTCCAATTTATGGACTATATACAAGAGTATATATATATATATATATATATATATATATATATATATATATAAAAATGCATGTTTTGGGTGTAGTACTTCCTGAACCGTGCGTTGTCCAATGCATAATATATGAGGAGTAAAAATCAAGCTGCACTCCAGTTCAAAGTAAATTGTGGACTTTAATCCAGCATCCATTGCAGCATTAAATCAATGGACCCTATGAAAATGTTTTGCACATTCGTGATAAGTGCTGATTGGTGACAGCACGAATCAGTGTGGGGTCACCCAAAGACAGGGCGGTGGTCCTATCCACCAATATCACTGTAATTGTTCGATCAGATATGACTGGCAAGCACAGCAGTTTTATTATTGTAACATTGGTGGTCAGTGCTGATTGATGCTTTTTTGACAGCACCAACAGTGTTTGGACCCCATTAATGCTTCAGTTGTCCCATCCGTCACAATCACAGTCGTTAGATGAACCAATGTGACTGGCCAATCACAGCAGTTATAGCACTGTAACATTGGTTTTCATTGTGGATTGGTGCTATCTGTGACTGCACCCAATGACACAGCGGTGGTCCAACGTGCCACAATCGCTGTGATTGGTCGGCCTGTGTAGACCAACCAATCACAGCCAAATGATGGCATTTAAAATAGTTGTTACTGTTTTACACATCTCCATTACACCTTAGGGTACCTTCACAATCGGGAATATTGCTAGGCAATTTCACTGGCAGTTTACTGGTTGCAGTAAAATCATGGACGCATTGCTCTATCTTGTTGCTGTGTACAAATGGAACAATGTGTCCATGATTTCACTGCAACCAGCAAATTGCCAGTGAAATTGCCTAGCAATATTGCCGCGTGTGACGGTGCCCTTACAGTCAGGAACGACATGCACAGTGGTTTTGTTATCTCTGTGCTGCTGTTTGCTTCATGAAACTTGTAATGCTGCTGCTGTGCTCCTGCTGTGTATGATTTACTTTTGTGACCGTCTCAGTATCTCCTAAATTCCATCTACCCTCCTTCAGGAATGCAGTATATTTTTTTGTACCACTGTGCTTATTTTTTGACAGAACTATTTTTGTTGTTACTTTATACTCTTGCACCTCTTCAGCGTGTGTGTTTTGTGTGCTGAGCAATATCCAGTCACATACATCACTGATTGGCACCCTTGCTCAGTTTTTGGAAAGAACTGTATTTGTCCTCTTTCTTTTTAATCTTGCACCACTTTGGTGTGTTTGTTGTGTGAGCTGAGTACTAATAAGTGACCAGTAACTGTGATCAATTTTTGTTACTTTTTTTGTGTGAAAAAAATAATAATTAGCTGATAGGGTTAGATAAAGGTACACAAAACCCATTAAAATATGCTGCACTGTCTTATTCTACAGTATTGTTTAAAGGGAACCAACCACCCCAAATGACCCCCCCGGACTGTTAATATGGGTCCCTACACCCAGCACACACATTTGCTGCAAGCGTTTTTGCTAAAAAAAACTGTTTTGTAGAAGTGAAGAATTAGCTTTGTAAAGTTTATGACATTAGGACGAGTGGGCGTAACCTAGCTTGTTCTACAGCCGAGATTCATCTGCCAGTCATCTTCCTGTCCCCATCGCTGCAGTAAAGCCCAGCCCTTTCTTCCTCGTCACAGGCTGGTGCACGGGATCTCATGCCCGTGCACACGTCATCAGCTAGAGCTGGGTCACGAGCACACGCTCTGACTTCCTGGTGTAATCCACAGCTGAGCGCAGGTAGTCAGAGCGTGTGCTCGTGACCCGGCTCTAGCTGATGACGTGTGCACGGGCATGAGATCCCGTGCACCAGCCTGAGATGTTGAAAAAAGGGCTGGGCTTTACTGCAGCGATGGGGACAGGAAGATGACTGGCAGATGAATCTCGGCTGTAGAACAAGCTAAGTTACGCCCACTCGTCCTAATGTTATAAACTTTACAAAGCTAATTCTTCACTTCTACAAAACAGTTTTTTTAGCAAAAACGCTTGCAGCAGATGTGTGTGCTGGGTGTAGGGACCCATATTAACAGTCCGGGGGGGTCATTTGGGGTGGTTGGTTCCCTTTAACTTACAAATCCGGTTAGTGTCAGTTAGTTGTGAGCGCTCAGTGATTGTTTTAAATGACGTTTGCATTGTACATTATAATCAATATGGTTTCAGAAATTTAGTGAACATTACTGTGGTAATTATTACATTACAGTCATTTTTTGTGTAAGTCAGTTGCGTGTGCTCTATAATTAATTTTACTGATGCCCGCATCGTACATTATAATTAGTAATGGTTCAGAAATTTAGTGAAAACTAGTAGGTACAGCAATTTTTATTTTTGTAAGTTAGGTGCATGCTCTGAGTAATTTATTGCTAATTACGTTCGCTTTGTATATATATTTTTAAAATTTTTATATTCTTATTTTTTATTTTTCTGTTCTGTTCCTTTCTTCTATTATTTTTCTGTTCTTCTCTTTCTATGCTTCTTTTCCACTCCTTTACTTCTCTTCAAATCTAGTAAGGTTTATTGTACTACAATAAAGTTTACACCAAGCACATCTGAATAAATTTTATTATACCACACATGTGAAAACACAACAGACTTAAGCTAGGGTCACACCAGTACTATGCCTCTTTTCAGGATGGTTCCATTTAAAAGATAGAATTTGGCCGTATCAGCGCAGGGTTACTGTAATGGTAACGTTGGCTTAATGCTGCCAATTCATTCCTATAGATGACGGAAGCCACAGGATATGTCAAATGCCGGCATCTAAGTGCCGGTGTTTGAAACCTCACACTATTTTCAAGCGCATCACATGATGCGTGCTTCCATGTCATGTGATGCGCTTGGAAATAGCGCAAGGTTTCAAACTCCGGCACTTAGATGCTGGCATTTGACATGTCCTGTGGCTTCTGTCATCCATAGGAATGAATTGGCAGCATTAAGGCAACGTTACCATTTTGGTAACACTGCATTAATGCTGCCAAATTCCTTTTTTTAAGCCCTTAAGGTACCTTTACACGCCTCTACTGGAGGATGGATACAACCCGCTACTTCACGTGCACGAGCACGCCCAAACGGTTACAAACGGGAAACGCACCACCTTTACACGCCGCCACAAGGTGCGCTAGGCTACGCTACATCTACAGCTAGATACATCGCCGGGTGTCTCAAGTAGACATCTGTAGCTCATCTTACCTCATTTACACACCGCTACAACCAGCTAATATGGGCGGACCTGGTGCAGCAGGGACAGCACATAGGCGTGCCACAATTGTGGAGTACGAGACGTCCGTACGCTGATAGGACAAAGCAAGAAACCCATGATTGGCCAGGCATCGCAGGAGGCTGATTAATACATGACGCCCGAGCAATTGTGTAGTGTGACTGGGCAGCTCCTTAAATATGCCGCCCTGTGCAGCGACAACCAATCGCAACGCAGGAGCTTCCTCCAATGATCGCTGAAGGGGGCGCGGTAACCCGGAGCCTGTGTCACGCCCCAGCTACATAGCATGGTGTAGAAACAACCCTTCTGTTCCTTCTTTACACGCCGATACAGCTCGCTGCAATCGGCTTTGTAGCCACCTGTTTCAGAGCAGTGCTCGGAAACAGATGTATCTGTTGCCAGCTGCCTCCTACCGTCTTCACACGCCGCTACTACGGGCAATATTGACGACGCAAGCTGTAGCCTGTAGCGGGTTGTATCCATCCTCCAGTAGCGGCGTGTAAAGGTACCTTTAAGGATCGAGTCACTTTGCAGCTTAATGACCCAGACCATTTTTTGCAATTCTGACCAGTGTCACTTTATGAGGTAATAACTCTGGAACGCTTCAACAGATACTAGCATTTCTGAGACTTTTTTAGTGACATAGTAGGCATCATGTTAGTGGTAAATTTAGGATGATATTTTTTTGCGTTTATTTGTGAAAAAATCATAATTTTGGCAAAAAGTTTGAAAATTTTGCAATTTTCAAATTTTGAATTTTTATTCTGTTAAACCAGAGAGTTATGTGACACAAAATTGATAATAAATAACATTGCCCACATATCTACTTTACATCAGCACAATTTTAGAAACAAAAGTTTGCTTTGTTAGGAAGTTATAAGGGTTCAAAGTTCATCAGCGATTTCTTATTTTTCCAACAAAACTTACAAAGCCATCACATTTGAAGGCACTTTGAGGGGCCTATGTGACAGAAAACACCAAAAAGTGACACATTCCAAAAACTACACCCCTCAAGCTACTCTAAACTACATTCAAGAAGATTATTAACCTTTGAGGTGCTTCACATGCACTAAAGCAATGTGTAAAGAAAAAATTAACATTTTACTTTTTCCAACAAAAATGTTGCTTTCCCCTCAAATTTTGCAAGGATAACAGCAGAAAAAGGATCCTAAAATTTGTTGGGCAATTTCTCCTGAGTACACTGATATCTCATATGTTGTGGGAAAGCATTGTTTGAATGCTTGGCAGGGCTCGGAAGGGAAGGAGCGTCATTTGACGCTCCAAGAGGAAAATTAGCTGAAATCGTTATTGGACACAATGTCGCATTTGTGTCCAATTCCCTGATGTGCCTAAACAATGGAACCCAATTTTGGAAACTAGACTCACCAGGGAACCTATCTACATGGATGGTGAGCACATTGAGCCCCCAGGTGCTTCACAGAATTTTAAAAAGTTGAGCTGTGAAAATGAAAAAGCCCTTATTTTTTCCACAAAAATGTTCTTTTAGCCTCAATTTGTTAATTCTAATACGGAGAGAGGATAATATGTATCCCAAAACCTGTTGGACAGTGTGTCCTGAGTACGCAGATACCTCATACAGTTGTGGCCAAAAGTATTGACACCCCTGCAATTCTGTCAGATAATACTCAGTTTCTTCCTGAAAATGATTGCAATCACAAATTCTTTGGTATTATTATCTTCATTTAATTTGTTTTCAATGAAAAAACACAAAAGAGCATGAAGCAAAAAGCAAAACATTGATCATTTCACACAAAACTCCAAAAATGGGCCAGACAAAAGTATTGGTACCCTAAACCTAATACTTGGTTGCACAACCTTTAGTCAAAATAACTGCGATCAACCGTTTCCGGTAACCATCAATGAGTTTCTTACAATGCTCTGCTGGAATTTTAGACCATTCTTCTTTGGCAAACTGCTCCAGTTCCCTGATATTTGAAGGGTGCCTTCTCCAAACTGCCATTTTTAGATCTCTCCACAGGTGTTCTATGAGATTCAGGTCTGGACTCATTGCTGGCCACCTTAGAAGTCTCCAGTGCTTTCTCTCAAACCATTTTCTAGTGCTTTTTGAAGTGTGTTTTGGGTCATTGTCCTGCTGGAAGACCCATGACCTCTGAGGGAGACCCAGCTTTCTCACACTGGGCCCTACATTATGCTGCAAAATTTGTTGTTAGTCTTCAGACTTCATAATGCCATGCACACGGTCAAGCAGTCCAGTGCCAGAGGCAGCAAAGCAACCCCAAAACATCAGGGAACCTCCGCCATGTTTGACTGTAGGGACCGTGTTCTTTTCTTAGAATGCCTCTTTTTTTCTCCTGTAAACTCTATGTTGATGCCTTTGTCCAAAAAGCTCTACTTTTATCTCATCTGACCAGAGAACATTCTTCCAAAACGTTTTAGGCTTTCTCAGTTATGTTTTGGCAAACTCCAGCCTGGCTTTTTTATGTCTCGGGGTAAGAAGTGGGGTCTTCCTGGGTATCCTAACATACAGTCCCTTTTCATTCAGATGCCAACGGATAGTACGTGTTGACACTGTGGCACCCTCGGACTGCAGGGCAGCTTGAACTTGTTTGGATGTTAGTCGAGGTTCTTTATCCACCATCCGCACAATCTTGCATTGAAATCTCTCGTCAATTTTTCTTTTCCGCCCACATCTAGGGAGGTTAGCCCCAGTACCATGGGCTTTAAACTTCTTGAAGACACTGCGCACGATAGACACAGGAACATTCAGGTCTTTGGAGATGGATTTGTAGCCTTGAGATTGCTCCTGCGTCCTCACAATTTGGTTTCTCAAGTCCTCAGACAGTTCTTTGGTCTTCTTTCTTTTCTCCATGCTCAATGTGGTACACACAAGGACACAGGACAGAGGCTGAGTCAACTTTAATCCATGTCAACTGACTGCAAGTGTAATTTAGTTATTGCTGACACCTGTTAGGTGCCACAGGTAAGTTACAGGTGCTGTTAATTACACAAATTAGAGAAGCATCACATGATTTTTCTAACAGTGTCAATACTTTTGTCTGGCCCCCTTTTGTATGTTTGGTGTGGAATTATATCCAATTTGGCTTTAGGACAGTTCTTTTTATGTTTTTTCATTGAAGACAAATTAAATGAAGATAATAATACCAAAGAATTTGTGATTGCAATCATTTTCAGGAAGAAACTGAGTATTATCTGACAGAATTGCAAGGGTGTCAATACTTTTGACCACAACTGTATATGGAAGAAAACTACTGTTTGGATGCATGGCAGGGCTCCGAAGGGAGGGAGTGACATGGAATGGAACTCAACCACCTCTAGACCATCTTCATGGGCAATGGACGTATACAATGACTCTACGTCGGCCGTTACCATCACTACATCAGTCTCCAATGAAAGGTCTTGTAATTTGATTAATAAATCAGTTGAGTCCCTGATGTAGGATGGCAGCGTACGGACGAGAGAGTTTAGGTAATAGTCCACGAAACGGCAAGCTCGTTCACAAAGGCTATTATTCCCTGACACTATTGGTCTCCCCAGTGGATTTAGGAGGTCTTTATGAACCTTTGGCAGAAATTATATGGTTGGAATGGTTGGATGTGCACTGACTAAGCCCTAAAAGATGGTTTTGGGGATAATCCCATTTTCCAAAACCTGGAGCGGAATGTTATCAAGCTAAGACTTGAATCTGAAGGTGGGGTTACAATCAAGTCTTCTATAACATGTGGGATCCCTCAAGCTTCTGATAGGTTTATTAGCAACATCTGAGTTAATTAGAGAAACACTTGTGGATATATTTTAATGCAAACCTGAAACACACTGCTTCTATATGTAACATCATGAGAATATTTAAAGAAATCAATCAATATATCAAGAAGAGAATTGTGGACTTGCACAAGTCTGGTTCATATTTAGGTTCAATTTCCAGATACCTGAAGGTGACTCATTCATCTGTACAAACATTTACATGCAAGTACAAACAAGATGGGGATGTCCAGACATTACACCGCTCATGAAGGTCATGGGTTCTGTGTCCCAGAGATGAATGTCCAACATGTGTACATCAACCCAAGAATAAAAGCAAAATACCTTGTGAAGATGATGGTGGAAGATGATAAGAATGAGTCATCATCCCAGTGAAAAGTTTTTTTTATCAACATCGGCTGAAAGGCCACTGCACAAGGAAGAAGCCATTTCTCCAAAAGGAAACATAAAAAGCTTACTTAATGTTTGCAAATGCACACAAGAAAAATGACCTAAAATTTTGGAGGCATGTCCTGTTGTTGGATGAAATTATAATTGAACTGTTTGGCCATAATGACCATTGTTACGTTTGGAGGAAAAAGGGACAAGCTGACAAGACTTAGGCTGGCTTCACATTTGCGTATGGGAAGGCAGCGTTTTGCTGCGTTCCCATACGCAGTTAAACGCATGCGCACTGCGTTCCTATGTTTAACATAGGAACGCATGGTGCCTGCGTTTGCTGCGTTCGGGTGCGGATGCGGACGATATCTGCTGCTTCCGGTGTCCAGCATCCGCACCCGGGACGCAGCATGTTGGGTTTTTTTGTGCGTTTGGGGAGCTTGGACAATCAGCAAGCGTCCCCAAGCGTACAAAAAAAGCATTGTCTTCAATGGGTCCGCAGTGTCCTCTGCATGACACAGCAGGAGAACGCTGCGGACCCATTGAAAAATCTCCCGGTGGCCGCCGGTGATGTCACAGGAGCTCACCGACGGCCACCGGGAGATCAGCTGACCCTCTGCTGTCCTCCTTCTCCCCGCCGCCTGTAATCTCATAGCGATGTCGGCGGGAGAACAGCTGATCTGAAAGCTGTTTGAATCTTCCCGCGCCGACATCTCCTCACAGTGTCGGCGCGGGAAGATTCAAACAGCTCTCAGATCAGCTGTTCTCCCCGCCGACACGTCCCGGAGCTTACCGGCGGCCGGGGGGCGGGGATCTCCGGCGCTGATCTCCGCCTCCGGCCCGCCCCCGGACAGCGCCGATTGGCTGCCGGGCTCCATAGTGATGTGTCCGCAGGCGGACATTATCCGCTGCGGACACATCAAAGTGTCCCTGCTTCTGACAGCGTTTGTGTCTGCATGCCATCAGCATGCAGACACAAACGCTAATGTGAAGGCAGCCTAAGAATACCATCATACTGTGAAACATGGGGGTGGCATCATGTTGTGAGTTTGTTTTGCTGCAGGAGGGACTGGAACACTTCAAAAATAGATGGCATCATGAGGCAAGAATATGTTGTGGCAATATTTTGAAGCAACATCTCAAGACATCAACCAGGAAGTTAAAGCTCATGCGGAAATGGGTTTTCCATATGGACATGACCTGAAGCATATTGCCAAACTATTTACAAAGCGGTTTAAGGATAACAAAGTCAATGTTTTGGAATGCCCATCACAAAGTCCTTATCTTAATCCTATTGAAAATTTGTGGGCAAAGCTGAAAAGGCAGGTGCAAGCAAGGCAACATAAATAAAGGAAATAATGATTTGATCCCTTGCGAATTTTGTAAGTTAGCCCGCTGACAAAGACATGAACAGTCTATACTTTTAAGGGTAGGTTAATTTTAACAGTGAGAGATAGATATCAAAAATGAAATACAGAAAATCACATTGTCAAAATTATATAAATGCATTTGCATTTTAACCTCTTTACGACCAATGACGAGTATACTCGTCATGAAAAGATGTCAGTTCCCGCATCATGACGAGTATTCTCGTCATGGCTTTGAACTGTCACTGCTTCTAAACGAACAGTGACAGCTCAAATCTAAAAGCTGTCAGTGACAGCCAAGGGTTAGGGGCAGAGGTGTGGGCACCCCTGTTAACCCCTTCACCCCCCCCACCGCAATCACTCTTATCTGCGGGCGGGTTGCACCGCAGCCGCCGGCCATGAGCTGATGCTCCAGCTCCCCCTGTGTCCTGTCCCCGCCCCCTGTGTCCAGCTCCCCCTGTGTTCTGTAGCCCCCCCCCTGTGTCCTGAGCCCTCTGTGTCCTGTCCCTGTCCCCTGTGCAGCCCCCCCTGTCTCCCGTCCATCCCCGCCCTCCACCTTGCACAGTGTGTTTGCCAGCGGGCTTCTGCGCCCGCCGGCGAAGCTGCAGGGCCCCCTCCTCCTCCTCCCTGCTGGTCCCCAGCCCCCGGGACTCGGTCCCCAGCCCCCGATCCCTGGTCCCCAGCCCCGCTCACCTATCCCGGCGGGCTGCACGCTCGGTGCACCCGCCCGCACCGTCGGGCCTCCTCTGCAGTGTGGCTCCTCCTCTTCTCAGGGGCTCCTCCTCCTCATCGCTGGGTAAGTATGAATGAATGAAAGAATGAATGAAAGAATGAATGAATGGATGGATGGGTGGGTGGATGGGTGGATGGATGGATTGGTGGGTGGGTGGATGGATGGATGGGTGGATGGATGGATGGATGTGTGCGTGCGTGGATGTGCGTGTGTGGATGTGTGTGCGTGGTTGTGTGCATGCGTGGATGTCAGCACGTGGATGTGCGTACGTGGATGTGCGTACGTGGATGTGCATGTGTGGATGTGTGTGCGTGGTTGTGTGCATGCGTGGATGTGCGTACGTGGATGTGCGTACGTGGATGTGCGTACGTGAATGTGCGTACGTGGATGTGCGTGCGTGGATGTGCGTACGTGGATGTGCGTGTGTGAATGTGCGTACGTGGATGTGTGCGTAAGTGGATGTGGATGTACGTGGATGTGTGTGTGGATGTACGTGGATGTCAGCATGCGTGCGTGGATGTGTGCATGCGTGGATGTGCGTGCGTGGTTGTGTGCATGCGTGGATGTGCGTACGTGGATGTGCGTACGTGGATGTGCGTGCGTGGATGATGGGTGCATAGGTGGATGGATGGGTGCAACAAGGGATCAAGTGTCCTCTTGTTATAGTCTCTGGGATCATAGTCATGGTGCACTGTATAACTGATCATTGTCATACAGTGCACCATAACTCTGACCCCTGAGACTGTAGGAAGAGGACACTTGATCCCTTGCTGCAGTCTCTGGATTGAGCAGAGGCGATCGAGCGTCGTGGGACCTTCGTTGTGGACTACGTCGGAGGCAATCGAGCGTCGTGGGACCTTCGTTGTGGACTACGTCGGATCTTCATAATAAAGATGGAGTCCGAATTTTGTTTGTGTTTTTTTTTCAAATAAAAAGATTTTTCTATGTGTGTATTTTCTGACTATTTACCAGAGATTCCTAATGGCGGGTCTAACATTGGCCCTATATTATGAATCTCGGGCTTAGTGCCAGCTGCCAATAAAAAGCTGGCATTAACCCCTTTATTACCCAGTTTGCCACCGGCACCAGGGCAACTGGAAGAGCATGGGTACAGCGCCAGAAAATGGCGCTTCAATGAATGCGCCATTTTCTGGAGCGGCTGCGGGCTGCAATTCGCAGCATGGGGGGCCCAGAACGCTTGGGCCTTTCCATGCTGAGGATTCCAGCCCCCAGCTGCCTAGTTGTACCTGGCTGGGCCAAAAATATGGCGGAGCCCTACGTCATTTTTTTTTCTAGAATTAGTTCTAGAAATTAAAAAAAATGGGCTTCGCTGTATTTTTGGTTGCAGCCAGGTACAACGAGGCAGCTGGGGGTTGCTGGCAGTCTGTAGCTGCCAAGTTGTACCTGGCTGGACCAAAAATTTGGCGGAGCCCTACGTCATTTTTTTTTCTAGAATTAGTTCTAGAAATAAAAAAAAATGGGCTTTGCTGTATTTTTGGTTGCAGCCAGGTACAACGAGGCAGCTGGGGGTTGCTGGCAGTCTGTAGCTGCCAAGTTGTACCTGGCTGGACCAAAAATATGGCGGAGCCCTACGTCATTTATTTTCTAGAATTAGTTCTAGAAATAAAATAAAGCCTTCGCTGTATTTGTAGCCAGCCATGTACAACTTGGTAGCTGGCTGACTGGAATCCTCAGCGTGGAGAGACTCAAATGTTGTGGGTCCCCCACGCTGCAAATTTCAACCCACAGCCACCCAAGAAAATAGCGCATTCATTAGAGGCGGCATTTTCTGGTGCTGTACCCCAACTCTACCAGTTGCCCTTGTGCTGGTGGCACACGGGTTCTCCATATGCGACATAGTGTCCGCTAACAATTTCAATAGAAAATTAGCTCCAATTGTTAGCGGAAACCATGGAGATCCCCTCCCTGTGTGCCTGAACATTGGAGCTCCCCCACAAGTGACCCCATTTTGGAAACTAGACCCCCGAAGGAACGTATCTAGATGCATAGTGAGCACTTTGAACTCCCAGATGCTTCACAAATTCATCCATAAAATGAAAAAGCACGTTTTTTTCCACAAAAAGTTTCTTTTTTTCATTTTTACGGATCAATTTGTGAAGCACCTGGGGGTTCAAAGTGCTCACTATGCATCTAGATACGTTCCTTGGGTGGTCTAGTTTCCAAAATGTGGTCACTTGTGGGGGAGCTCCAATGTTTAGGCACATAGGGGCTCTTCATATCCTACAAGGTGTCCGCTAACAATTCCAATTGTTAGTGGACACCATGTTGCATATGGAGAGCCTCTGTGTGTCTCCACATTGGAGCTCCCCCACAAGTGACCCCATTTTGGAAACTAGACCCCCAAAGGATTATATCTAGATGCATAGTGAGCACTTTGAACCCCCAGATGCTTCACAAATTGATCCGTAATAATGAAAAAAGAAATTATTTGTGGAAAAAAAAGTGCTTTTTCATTTTTACGGATGAATTTCTGAAGCACCTGGGGGTTCAAAGTGCTCACTATGCATCTAGATACGTTCCTTTGGGGGTCTAGTTTCCAAAATGGGGTCACTTGTGGGGGAGCTCCAATGTGGAGACACACGGGGACCCTCCAAACGCGACATGGTGTCCGCTAACAAATTGAGCTCATTTTCCATTCAAATTGTTAGCGGACACCATGTCGCGTTTGGAGGGTCCCCGTGTGTCTCCACATTGGAGCTCCCCACAAGTGACCCCATTTTGGAAACTAGACCCCCTAAGGAACGTATCTAGATGCATAGTGAGCACTTTGAACCCCCATATGCTTCAGAAATTCATCCGTAAAAATGAAAAAGCACTTTTTTTTCCCACAAAAAATGTATTTTTTCATTATTATGGATCAATTTGTGAAGCATCTGGGGGTTCAAAGTGCTCACTATGCATCTAGATATGTTCCTTTTGGGGTCTAGTTTCCAAAATGGGGTCACTTGTGGGGGAGCTCCAATGTGGAGACACACGGGGACCCTCCAAACGCGACATGGTGTCCGCTAACAATTTGAATGGAAAATGAGCTCAAATTGTTAGCGGACACCATGTCGCGTTTGGAGGGCCCCGGTGTGTCTCCACATTGGAGCTCCCCCACAAGTGACCCCATTTCGGAAACTAGACCCCCTAAGGAACATATCTAGATGCATAGTGAGCACTTTGAACCCCCAGATGCTTCACAAATTCATCAATAAAAATGAAAAAGCACTTTTTTTTTCCACACAAATTTGCTTTTTTCATTTTTACAGATCAATTTGTGAAGCACCTGGGGGTAGAAAGTGCTCACTATGCATCTAGATATGTTCCTTTGGGGTGTAGTTTCCAAAATGGGGTCAATTGTGGGGGAGCTTCAATGTGGAGACACACGGGGACCCTCCAAACGCGACATGGTGTCCGCTAACAATTTGAATGGAAAATGAGCTCAAATTGTTAGCGGACACCATGTCGCGTTTGGAGGGTCCCTGTGTGTCTCCACATTGGAGCTCCCCCACAAATGACCCCATTTTGGAAACTAGACCCCCTACGGAAGGTATCTAGATGCATAGTGAGCACTTTGAACCCCCAGATGCTTCACAAATTCATTCATAAAAATTAAAAAAAACACTTTTTTTTCACAAAAAAATTCTTTTTGCCTACATTTTTTCAGTTTCACATGGGCAAAGGGATAAAATACATCCCAAAATTTGTTGGGCAATTTCTCCTGAGTACACCGATACCTTATATGTGGTCATAAACCACTGTTTGGGCGCACGGCAGGGCTCAGAAGTGAAGGAGCGCCATTTCACTTTTTGAACGGAAAATTGGCTCTAAAATTCAAATTGCGCTCCCTCCCTTCTGAGCCCTGCCGTGCGCCCAAACAGTGGTTTATGACCACATATGAGGCATCGGTGTACTCAGCAGAAATTTCCCAACAAATTTTAGGATGCATTTTATCCTGTTGCCCATGTGAAAATGAAAAAATTGAGGCTAAAAGAACATTTTTGTTACAAAAATTAAAATGTCCATTTTTTCCTTCAACATTATTTTAGTTCCTGTGAAGCACCTGAAGGGTTAATAATCTTCTTCAATATAGTTTTGAGTAGCTTGAGGGGTGCAGTTTTTGGAATGGTGTCACTTTTGGGTGTTTTCTGTCATGTACACCCCTCAAAGGGACTTCAAATGTGATGTGGTCACTAAAAAATTGGTTTTGTAAATTTTGCTGGAAAAATGAATAATTGCTGATGAACTTTGAACCCTTATAACGTCCTACCAAATTTTTTTTTTTCTTCCAAAATTGTGCTGATGTGAAGTAGACATGTGGGACATGTTATTTATTAACTATTTTGTGGCACATAACTCTCTGGTTTAGCAGAATAAAAATTAAAAATTTGAAAATTGCTAAATTTTCAAAATTTTTGCCAAATTTTTTATTTTTTCACAAATAAACGCAAAAATTATCGACCTAAATTTAATACTAACATGAAGCCCAATATGTCACGAAAAAAACAATCTCATAATCGCTAGGATCCGTTGAAGCGTTCCAGAGATATTACCTCATAAAGGGAGAGTGGTCAGAATTACAAAAAATGGTCTGGTCATTAAGCTGCAAAGTGACTCGGTCCTTAAGGGGTTAAAGAGGGGATTAAGTGTTTGATTTTGATCCCTGTGGCAAACAAGTCTTAATTTTTGGTTGCCAAGTACAGTAGTCATACATTTTTTGTAGGTGATGATGAGGTTTGTGCACATGTCAGAAGGAATTTTTGTCCACTCCTCCGTGCAGATCATCTCTAAATCATTAAGATTTTGAGGCTGTCACTAAGCAACTCTTAGCTTTAGCTCCTTCCATAAATTTTCTATGGGATTAAGGTCTGCAGACTGGCTAGGCCACTCCATGACCTTAATGTGCTTCTTCTTGAGCCACTCCTTTGTTGCCTTGGCTGTATGTTTTGGGTCATTGTCCTGCAGAGGAAAGGAGTTTTTCACTTAGGATTTTACTGTACATGGCTCCATCCATTGTCCACTGCCATGCTTGACTGTGGGGATGGTGTTCTTTGGGTCATAGACAGCATTTATTTTCCTCCTAATATGTCGAGTTGAGTTAATGCTAAAGAGCTTAATTTTTGTCTCATTTGACCACAGCACCTTTTCCCAATCACTCACAGAATCACCAAGAAGTTCATTGGCAAACGTTAGATGGGTCTGCTCATGTACTTTCTTGAGAAGTGGGACTTTGCGGGCACTGCAAGATTTTAATCCATTATGGCATAATGTGTTACCAATGGCTTTCTTGATGACAGTGGTCCGAGCTGCCTTGAGATCATTAACAAGTCTCCCCCATGTAGTTTTAGGCTAATCTCTCACCTTCCTCATGATCCTGGTACCCCACGAGGTGAGATTTTGCATGGAGTCCCAGATCAATGCTGATTGACGCTCATTTTGTATTTCTTCCATTTTCTTAGTATTGCCATAACAGTTGTCTCTTTCTCACCCATCGTCTTACTTATGGATTTACCGTATATACTCGAGTATAAGCCGACCCGAGTATAAACCGAGGCCCCTAATTTTACCCTCCAAAACTAGGGAAACCTATTGACTCGAGTATAAGCCTAGGGGGGGAAATGAAGCAGACTCTCATCACGGTATACAGACCCTCTCATCATGATAAATGGCCCCCCATTACTGGTATATAATCTCCCATCACTGGTATATAGGACCTCAATCACTGGTATACAGTTCCCCCCCATCAGAGGTTACAGCCCCATCAGTAGTATATACAGGCCCACCTCAGTGGTATATACAGGTCCGCCATTAGTGGTATATACAGGCCCCCCATCAGAGGTTACAGCCCCCCCCAGTGATATATACAGGCCCCCATCAGTGATATATACAGGCCCCCGCAGTAATATATACAGGCCCCCCAGCGGTATATACAGGCCCCCCAGTGGTATATACAGGCCCCCACAGTGGTATACAGGCCCCTCAGTGGTATACAGGCCCCCCCAGTGGTATACAGGCCCCCCTAGTGGTATACAGACCCCTCTAGTGGTATACAGGCCCCCCCAGTGGTATACAGGCCCCCCCAGTGGTACATACAGGCCCCCGCCTCCACCCCCAGTGGTTTATACAGGCCCCCGCTCCCCCCCAGTGGTATATATAGGCCCCCGCTCCCCCCCTAGTTGTATATACAGGCCCCCGCTTCCCCCCAGTGGTAAATACAGGCCCCCGCTCCCCCCCAGTGGTATATACTGGACCTCCGATCCCCCCAGTGGTATATACAGGCCCCCCGTTCCCCCCCCCCAGTGGTATACAGGCCCCCGGTTGCTGCCGCACACCTGTAAAAGAATAGCTTTCATACTTACCCTCCTCGCTGTCATCGCACGTACTCGTCTCCTTCCTGCTTCTACCCGGCGTCATGTGACCGCGCAGAAACAATGACGTCATTGTGGCTGCGCCGGCCGGGTAGAAGCGGGAAGGAGACCGGAGGAGCGCAATAACAGCGAGGAGGGTAAGTATGAAAGCTATTCTTTTACAAGTGTGCGGCAGCAACCGGGGGCCTGTATACCATTGGGTGGTGGGAAACGAAGGCCTGTATATACCACTGGGGGGAGCAGGAGGCCTGTATATACCACTGGGGGGAAGCGGGGGGCCAGTATATACCACTGGGGGGGGAGCGGGAAGCCTGTATATACCACTGGGGGGGAGTGGGAGGCCTGTATATACCACTGGAGGGGTGCAATGTAATATGCACAGCTCCCCCTGCTGCTGATGGACAGGGGGATGCAGTGCATATTGCATTGCACTAATGAGCGGCCCCACGTGACCGGCCGCTCATATTACAGCCTCCCCCTGCCTCCTCCGGCCCCCGGACATCGCCCCCACCACACTCAGCCGTATACTGACTCAAGTATAAGCCGAGGGGGGCACTTTTCAGCACAATTTTTGTGCTGAAAAACTCGGCTTATACTCGAGTATATACGGTATATCTCATTCCAGCCTTGTGCAGGTCTAGAATCTATTCTCTGACAGCCTTAGAAAGCTCTTTGGTCTTGTCCATGTTGTAGAGGTTATAGTCTGACTGATTACTTGAATGTATGGACAGTAGTCCTTTATACAGGTTAAGAAAGCTGTCTTTAATACAGGTAACAAGTAAATTAGGAGTTTCAAACTGGTCTGTGGGAGCCAGAACTCTTAATGGTTGATAGGAGATCAAATACTTATTCTCTATTCAAAATTAAAATACATTAATATAATTTAGATTATGTGATTTTCTGGAGTTTATTTTTGATATTCTCTCACTGTTTAAATTAAACTACCCTTAAAATGATAGACTGTTCATGTCTTTGTCAGTGGGAAAACATACAAAATCAGCAAGGGATCAAATAATTATTTCCTTCACTGGAATAACATTGGTCAGTTATACCAGTTGTGTCAAGAGGAATGAGCCCAAATTCCTACCAACTATTGTGAGAAGTTTGTGCAATAAACATAATTACAGTAAAAAATTGCAATATTTGTGTATTTAGTATAGAATAATCATAGAAGGCTTTGTGCCATATCATCTATTACAAATATTTATAAGTTGTTAAATAGATTTTACAGTGTACAATGTGTTAAATAGGTAACATTGATAGTAAAGTGGTTTAAAAGCAATTTATAGGTTCCTGATATTACGTCTTTGATGACTCACCCCACATAGTGATTCAAATTACATGTATCACTCTGAGCTCACCGAATTCTCAGCATCCCAAAAAACTAATTGTCCATGTCCACGCAACTAGTATGCCGATAGGCCGATAAGAACTAGGTATACTGATCTTGTGGGCCTGTGCACTTGAATTAAGGCTTCATGGGCACCATCTTGTTGTACGGCAGAATGTAGCCTCCACCTTAATATACCTAGAAGATATGGTGCACATGTGCACTTACATATAAAGCATTGTGGGCGCCATCTTAGTACTTAGCAAAATGAAACTAAAGCCCTTCTACATTTATTCACCAGTATTAAGGGCAAAGTGTTGTAAAGGTCATGTGTAGTTGACACAACTGGTCTACTCATTTTAGATTTTGGAGACTCAAGGGTTTGGGAGTGTCTCTCTGTGATATCTGGTACAGGTGAGCAAATTAATACTAAACTAATCAAATTTGCTGTAAATTTTTCTTGCTCAACCCTCCAGTCAGCTACACTCTGATTATCTCTTTTAGGTCCTTTGACAGGTGACGTCGTTAACTAGGACCCATGCAGTCACGTCAAGTATGATGGGTGTCAATAGAAGGCATTGGATCTAATATAACTGCATGAAGTATGCAAATATTATGACTATCAGGAACGTGCATGCCAAAGTGACTGCATAGGGCATAAATGGCAGCATATGCCTAAAGGAATTTAGGACCCAGCGGGAACCAGGGTCGGAAAAGATATGGGGAAAATTGACTCGAGATCTTGATAATAAATAAGCAGGCATATTCTACTGTTTGTATTTCAGCAGCAAATGTTAAGCCCTACCACAGTTCCATATGGTGCTGTGGGATTCTCTGTGAAAGCACAGTTGAACATATTCATCTTTGTGTGATTTGGCTGTCTGTGTATTAGGCAAAATGTCATTGAACACTTATAATTCCTAAAAAAAAAGCACAATTCTGGAATAAGCGACATCTTAAAAAGAGCAGACATTGTACAGTTACATTCTGTAACAATAATAATCATTCCCAGATGACACTGAAGACCTGTTATACATTAAGCAGTTTAATTTTTTGTCAGGGGAGCCATACAGACTGAATTTAGTGCTTAAATTTGTCTGTGATGCTAAACTATAGGAAAATACAGAACCATGACTGCTGTAAAGTCTATTTATAATAAAATGAGCTATATACATTATTGGAGAAGTCTGAACATTTAGAGAATATACAGCGGTTGAAATAAGTAGTAAACGCATAAACACAGGATTTGAAGAGTGCTGGTGTGAAAGAAAAAGCCAAAACCACACCTGAGCAATGCATGTGGCTAGTTTCTACATACAGAAGGTGCATTGAAGCTGCCATCACAATCAAAGGTTTGTGTACAAAGTGTTAACCCTGCTGTTCCTGTTGGGTCAAAAATGACCGACTTAGCATTTTTTATTTCAGTTTTCATTTATTTATGAACAACGATGTTCACATACAGTATAGAAATGCAACAGGTATTCAAATAAAACACTTAAGTAAGCTAAACGTCAAGACTTTAATAGGTCAGGTCAAAAAAATGGAATATTATAAGTGCATAGTAGACCCAAACAGAACGGCAGGGTTACATAAATTTCAGTAAACATGTTGAAAACCTTTTACCTGTGTTGTGTCTCATTTTTAGCCTAAGGGCAGAGACACACTATGCGAGATGCATGCAAAGCTCTCACATGCATCTCGCATGACTCACCCGGCCTGACCCCTGCCTATGAACAGGAGCGTGGAGCTATATAGAAACATATAGCTCCACCCTCCTATTCAGAGTGGCAGGAGTCGGGCCGGGTGAGTCGTAGAGGATGCATGCAAGACACTCGCAGGCAGCTCGCATAAGTGTGTCCCTGCCCTTAATGTAATTTATGAACATCTATGGTTTTATTTCTTTGTTTCTGTGGATTGGATGTGTTGCTTTTGACATATAGTGACAAAATCAAAATTAATAACACCTTTAGAAATATATTTACTTGGGGGTGTGGCCGAGCTTTGAATGGCACTGGCTGCTTAGTGCAGAAGCTCCAGTAGAGATCAGCTTCAACTCGGCACAACAAGGTGAAAAACCACTCTGGGAAGCCCTAAATAAGTTACCTAGTGACCTGAGGACACAGTGATTCCAATGGCGCGTGGCAAGTCAGCAAGAAGGACATCTCCATAGAAAGTTAATGCATATTTCTCCAGAGACCAGGTACTCAATACAGCTTCTAACATGGCTTCAGCTTCTCACTCCCTAGCCCACTCTCCATGCTTTTCTCAATGTGGCTCACACACAGCAGCCTCAGAAGGGGGAGGGGAAGCTCAAACAGATATTCCCCTTACGCAGAAAACAATGGAGGCTTTGCTAAAATCCCTGAGGATACTCAAGGCCTCAAAGAATTGGTGGGCTGCGGTTCTTATTTATAGATGGCTCCAAATAGATAGACAGTTTGCTCCCCACATGTCTACTAGACTTTTGCTAGAGATCGAGCTACTGAAGCTCCTGAAATTGAATTCTCCCTTGTTGATTTCTTATTGAAATAACCTTGATAGAACACTGACAAAATCCCTATTTAAATACATTTCTGTAAAAGCAATCGAGGCACACATCTCTGGGTTGTCTGTAGACCTGTGGGTGAAATCAGGTGTAAGCACGCTTGACAAACTCTTACAGGGCCCTGTATTCCCCTCCTTTGCAGATTTGTCCCAACTTTACAAGGTTCCCAAAACACGCTTTTATCAGTACCTTCAAATTTGTCATTTTATCCTGTCATTCACATTTCCAGCTTGGTGGAGCCCTGACCCATCAGACATAATACAGAAATACTTTAAAGTCGAATACCCCAATGAACATGGATTGTTTCTGCTCTATAGGACTCTTAGCTCGCCAATAGAGTTGGTCAAACTCTCTTATATGAATGTCTGGGAGGAGGCACTCTCTTTCTCATCCACTCCCGAACACTGGTGGACTGCGGCCACATCTACTCAAAGGCACTCCTCCTGCATTAATCATCTACAACACCTAAAGAAAATACATATGAACTGGTATCTGACCCCTTACAAAATTTCCAAATTTAAGAAATCATATTCCCCATTATGCTGGAAGGGATGCGGTAAAAAAGGGGATCTGGGACATGTGTGGTGGTGGTACCCCAAGATAAGATAATTCTGAAATCTAGTGGCAGACTTAATCAGGACCTTGATAGGTTTCCCTTTAAGTCTAAGAGGGGCCCGTCACAGTCTTAAATATTGGGTTTGACCTTCTTCTCCCAAACTTAGTTCCAGTGATAACCCATGTTTTGATAGCGGCCCGTTAGAGCGTGACAAGGGACTGAAGCACTAGAGGGAAGCTTCTACCCCCACACAGGAGGAACTCATTGGTATAATAAATTCTAATTATCTACATGAATGTTGCTTGTTTCACTCGATAAAGCAAAAACGAGTCAGTCACCAGTGGGAGATTTGGAGACTTCTGGATTGGTGATATCTCACACTTAGGATGGTTTTACTATTTTTCCTCTTGATTCTGGTCTTCACATAATTAAATTGGTATACAAAAATATTTAAAACAAAGCTCCTAAAGCTTATTCACACTCCTCCACACACACAC
>JARQOC010000003.1:213005608-213115234 GCA_033576535.1 Allobates femoralis
GAGCGGGCTAAAATGCGTTTGCGTTCCCTTGCACTTTTTAAAAATACCCTTCAAATGCAAAATGTTGCATTTTTGTGCGTCTGAGGATTCTTGGTATATACACAAGCATCCTGAAGCACACAAATAATGCAAGCAGCTCAATGGAGCTGCACTACCATATGCTGGCACCGCAGCCAAGCGGAGTGTCTGGCCGTCTGGATCTCTCTTTCTCCTCACCTTTCTTCTTGCCGCTCCGGTCTCCTCCGGTCGCTCTGCACATATCAGCACAGTGATGACAACATCGTGCCCCTCCATGCTGAGCTGCAGAATGCAGACAGCGGCAGAAGAGACTCTGGAGAAGAATGCCGCTGGCAAAGGGCGGCTGGGACTATAGGAGCGGAATCCGTGGGGGGCTACCACTGGTACACATACTTCGTACACACGCGGCTCTGCTTCGTACACCTCATACGCACGCGGCTCTGCTCCGTACACCTCGTACGCACGCGGCTCTGCTCCGTACACCTCGTACGCACGCGGCTCTGCTCCATACACCTCGTACACACGCGGCTCTGCTCCGTACACCTAGTACCCACTCGGCTCTGCTCCGTACACCTCGTACACACGCGGCTCCGCTCTGTACACCTCGTACACACGCGGCTCTGCTCCGTACACCTCGTACGCACATGGCTCTGCTCCGTACACCTAGTACCCACTCGGCTCTGCTCCATACACCTCGTACGCACATGGCTCAGCTCTGTACACCTCGTACACACTTGGCTCTGCTCCATACACCTCGTACGCACGCGGCTCTGCTCCGTACACCTCGTACACACTCGGCTCTGCTCCATACACCTCGTACGCACGCGGCTCTGCTCCGTACACCTCGTACGCACTCGGCTCTGCTCCATACACCTCGTACGCATGCGGCTCTGCTCCATACACCTCGTACACACATGACTCTGCTTCGTACACCTAGTACCCACTCGGCTCTGCTCCATACACCTCGTACGCACATGGCTCAGCTCTGTACACCTCGTACACACTTGGCTCTGCTCCATACACCTCGTACGCACGCGGCTCTGCTCTGTACACCTCGTACACACTCGGCTCTGCTCCATACACCTCGTACGCACGCGTCTCTGCTCCGTACACCTCGTACGCACTCGGCTCTGCTCCATACACCTCGTACGCATGCGGCTCTGCTCCGTACACCTCGTACACACATGACTCTGCTCCGTACACCTCGTACACACTCGGCTCTGCTCCGTACACCTCGTACACACATGGCTCTGCTCCGTACACCTCATACACACATGGCTCTGCTCCGTACACCTCATACACACATGGCTCTGCTCCGTACACCTAGTACCCACTCGGCTTCGCTCTATACACCTCGTACACACACGGCTCCGCTCCATGCACCTAGTACACACTCGCCTCTGCTACATTCACACTGTAAATGCCTCCTGATCATACACAAACTTCACCTTATTTGAGCATCATTCATGGTGGCCAGCACAGTCCTGGATACACTGAGGAGCTGATCATGTGACATCTGACTCCTCCCCATCCATTGACATCATCACAGGTCCTGCCAGCCTGAGCCCAGAGCGTGCGGCTCTGTCGGCTCCCGTGGAGGGGGAGGAGGGAGACCTCCGGTGCTGCAGGAGCCTGAAAATGACCCCCCAGCTGCCCCCTGGATATGGCCCTGGCTGTGGGGGCAGTGCTCAGGGGCCCCTGAGGCTATTGTCACACTTGCATTGTGACCCTAGCCTTATGCAAGTATTGTATGTTGCAGCGCATAGCGTTTAATGCTATGCGCTGGAGGCAGCCCATAGAAACCCGACGTTTACCTTGACAACCAGTGGTTGTCAATGTAAACATCGGGTTTTTATGGGCTCAGTTGCTGGCAGCGCATAGCGTTAAACGCTCTGCGCTGCAGCAGACAGTACTTGCATCAGGCTAGGGTCACAACACAAGTTGACCCTAGCCCTCAGGGGCCCGGTGGGCCCCCTCCAAGCAGTCGGGCCCCGGCACTTGCCCGGGTACGCCGGGTGCTGACGCCGGCCCTGCTTATATACACTGAACTACTCAGCGATAGGCTGAGAGGCACTTCAAGTCAGTTTGCCCTGGCTCTTTAAATATCAGCAGGATGAGGCAGGCATCACCTAAGAAAAGTCCTGGAAGTTCTCTTCAGAGACTGCAAAATCCATGCAGACATGGTTGAAAGATTAGAAACCTGGTGAGTGACCTGTATAAGAGAAAGCACAGCAGATTGGACAGACTATATGGAGCCATGTGATGGGCACTGATCTCTCTGCCCAGTGGAGACTGGTCCCGTGACTGCAGGCACAACATAATGTCCTCCTTGCCTAAGCTGAGAGTATTCGTGGGTGACCCTTTCTTTTCAGGTTTGTTGTGGTACCATGTAATTTCCATTTCATATTAATGGATTTGATGGTGCTCCGGTGGCTAATCAGAGATTAATTTTACTTGTTTTCACAAAATATGCCGCTATGAATAGTGCATCAAAGTTTTAATCGAGCATCATGATTAAGGGTGTGCATAACACCTGAAATGCATAGCTGTGTGCTGTGCTTAACGTTGTCATGAAAAACAACTGTCTTGTAATGTTTTTATAAAGCTGCAAATGAGAATCAAATTCCATTCTGGTTAAACTGGATTATTTCCTGATTCTGTTCATGAAGTCCGGGCCAGGGTAGTGCCTGTGTTGTGGCAATGCTCAGGTTATCAATTTAGGTTGGCATCAAACACATGCCTTCTTTTACTGCCTGCTTTCCAAATTAATTTTACAAGATACAGAACTTACATACAGTATATGCATGGAGAATGAACACTTAGGCTGACGGCACACTGGGAAACTCGCATTGTACTCGGACCAGTATTTCCCTATCAGGCAGGGCACACTGGTGCGAGTCCCCTGCACTCAACTCGCATTGCGAATCAGAAGCATGCTGCGACTGCACGCAATTCTGATGCATCTGAGGGCAATGCAAGTGTATGGGGGCGACATTCGCACGAGTGTGCTGCCCAAATCGCTTGAAACTTGCTAGCTGTCAAAACTGGCAAGTTTAAAATTATTGCTTTCCCGGTACAGTAATCAATCATCTTGCACCGCTGACACAGCGGTGCAAGATGATTAATAAGCACCCAGCTGCTGGCCACCTATTTGTCTATTTCGGGGTTAAACTGCATATGCAGCATCTCTGCAGCATATCAGCAGAGATGCTGCATATACGGTAAATAACCCCGATAATAAAGGGTTAATGTGTGCAAAACATGTTGTCATCATGTCTCCAGGGAGTGACCACCCTCCCTAGAGACATGGTGCCTTAATTCATTGGTAGTTAATTGCTAAATATCTGGCAAGCTGGTAATTGTCGGCTTTGCCAGTTCACATTCATAAAATCCAGCGGCTCCTGTCAGTGATCGCGCCAGTATGCTACGCAATTAGAGTAAGCACATTGCTGGGCAGCATCCTGAATAAGGAGCTGTCCCAGGTACTTATGCGAATTGCGTACTGAAGCCGCCGCTCTCAATGGTGCTGAAGAATTCAGCATCAGCTCCATGGCCAGGCCACATTGAAACTCCGGTGTGCAGGCCATGGAGCTGATGTTGAATTCTTCAGCACCATTGAGAGCGGCGGCTTCAGGATGCAGCTAGCGTAAGTACCTGGGACAGCTCCTTATTCAGGATGCTGCCCAGCAATGTGCTTGACAGCCGTGGAGTATGAATTTGTTGGTAAATGCTGTCCACGATCCTGAAGTTTGCTTCAGGACTGTGAACAGCATCACGAACGCACTCACGCAGCCCACTCTCATCACACTCACAGCACACTCACATACATACAGGCAGACACACTCACACACTCGCACCACACACGCACCACACTCGCACCACACACACCCAAATACGCATCACACTCTCATCACTGTCATGCATCAATCACGCTCCGTGTTTGATGCACGACAGTGTGCCTTCAGCCTTAGAGTCAAATTTGATCAAAGCAGAATTCTGGTTTATTTTCTTGTTGCAAAGGCATTTTATTGACATTAATGGGGTAGGGTTTCAAGTCACCAGGGTCACTCATCGTTGGATAAGCATCAAATAGAATCACTTAATTTTTATCATTATCATTTATATCTCATTTATATTATTTATTAGAAGAGAAATAGTGGAAACTTACAGAGAGTGCGTATACCTGTATTGCAATCTCCTGACAGTTAATGGTCAGCCGCGTTCCTCATTTCTAACAGACTTTGTTAAACTTTGAGAAATACCTGTTCTTTTCTGTGAAGATAACATTTTTATAAACACTTTTAATATTGAATCTTAAAGTGATAGCCAAGGTATAACTACTATATGCAATAATCTAGTAATAATGATAATCATTAAGTAATTAATAATTAATAAGCAGTGTAACATCTTGGTAAGTCTTTGGATATTTTCCCTTACTGATTCCCACAACACCTGCATCTGTGCTCCAGTACTAATATGAAGACTGGCAAAACGGTGAACTGGTCTTTGTCTATTATTGTGCTTTTGAATAAAATCATTCATTTTACTACATATAGTTCACTAGAAAATGGGTTTACTGTAAAGTGCGATGAAGAAAAAGTGCATTTTCAGAATGATTTTTTATTCACTATATGGTAAAACTAACTAGTATTATTCCCTAGGTGAGTTCAACTTCATAGATACCAAACATGTATAATTTTTTTATTATTTAAGTGGTGAAAAAAATACTGAAATTTGTAAAACAAAATGTGCACTTGTTTCTAGTTTGCAGAACCATAACACTTTCTTTTTTTTGAGATCTGGGGCTTTGAGGGAGCTTATGGTTTGCATTCTCAGCAATACAATTTTTGGGTAGATGCGATGTTTTCATCTCCTGTTATTTATTATTTTATTGCATTGTTGCATCAACCATTGTGCAGTTTACCATTTGGAAAGAGAGCAATGTCAATTGTTTTATTTTCAATGAGGCAAAAGGAGTGTGATTTGAACTATTGTGTTTTTTGTCATATTTTTAATTTTTTTTTACTTTTAAATGTTTTTACTAGTCCACTCATGGGATTTGAAGCTACCACTGTCCGGTAGCTTGTGCTGTACAAAGCCATGAATCAGCACAGCTCTTTACAGCACAAATGATCATTGATCACCTCCTGTGAATGCCAGAGCTCAGCGATCATTCACAGGAAGTTCACCCTGACAGTCCACCTGCTTTCTGAGGATTGACCCTAGTTCTCCCTGGGATTGAGATATGAGGTGTACTCTGACCATGAAGTCAAAATGTTAATGTTTTGATCACCAGACCACTAAATTATCACTTTTGCCTTGTGACAAGGTGCTCCATCATGCTTGGAAAATCATTGTCCTTCATCAAATTACTGCTGATTCATTAGAAGTTGATCTTAGGAAAGGTTTAGATCCAATTCTGTATTCATGGCATTGTTCTTTGGCAAAATTGTGAATGATCCCACTTCATGGTATTAAAAACAACCCCTATGGACTTCATGCTTTACTTTTTAATAGCTTACAGTTCGCATACCACAGAACATATGGTAGTGATCATTTTTGTGTCTCCGGACCATAATCCTTCCAGATGTTCCAAACAGTCTAAGTAACTTTACCAAAGTTCACTGCAGTCAAATTCTTGTTCTTCCTGCAGGACTCTAGTCTGTGCTTGATGTTTTTCTTGGAGGGAAGTGATTTCTTTGCTGTCCTTCTTGGCACCAGACAAGTCTCCAAAAACCTTTTGCCCCACTGGGCATAGGTGCCTGTTGACATTCCTGAGTGAGCCTCTGCATAGATATTTAACCATCTGATAACTAAATCCTGTTTAACTCCCGACACTCGCTGGACCTTTTTGGAAGCCTTGAAGTCTTTTATCACCTCAAGTGAACATCTCTTTAAAGTTCTTGATGATCCAATTAGATTATTTACAATTTATCTGATCACTCTTCATAACAATCTAGAGTTAATGAAAACTGCTACTTTAAAATCAGAAGCAGCAAGCTTTGGGAAAAACAAAATTCGTGTCAGTCTCAAACTTTTTGACCGCATTTGTGTGTAGAATGACTGGGATTGAAACTTCCGTAATAGCTATAAAAATGCTGAAAAACGGAGTGATATTTTGTGATGGAGTAATTATTTTTTCCCATCATTTTTGTTGTTTCTACTGACATAACTGTGTCAATTCCATGGTGATGATGTGCTTATATGTATGGATGAACACTCCTTGGATCCTCAGTTGTACTTATATGGAGACCTCACATTTATAAGATTAGCAACATCACAGACAGATTCAGCCTCTGCACCACTAAAATAATTGTAGTTAAAACAAATGGCATGGGTGTTACATTTTTTTTTCTTTTTTTGCCAGCTGCAAACAAATATCAACGACAACAAAGTTACATATGTGTGGAGCCCCACTGGTTGGGACACCACATAGGGGTACTGCACCCATAAAAGAGTGTGTAGTATTCCTGTGACTAGGGAATTGGGATGCCACACAAAGGACCTTCACACAACACATCCACACACCCTAGGTAGGGAACCGTGGGTAGACCCGCTGTAGGGAGGACCCAGTCCCATGGGAGGAGTTACAGGGTAGAAAAGTGTGTGGCTGGGAGGAGAGTTAGGCGAATCAGTGAGAGGAGAGCTCTGTTGGGGAGTGAGGAGTGTGGGATTGTGGAGAGGCCATCAGGAAAGAATGGGATCCTAAGGGCACGAGGTAGTGCGGTGCACTTGAATCTGGACCCAGTACATCTACCAACCAGAGGGATCTGTCCTGAGACAGAGGACCAGCTCTGAGCATGGTGCAGGTGTCTATCCCCGAGCCGTCGAACTGGAGGCCCAAGCTTCTAGAGGAAGTCGTGGCCGACCCCCGGCGCATCCAGAAAAAGGCACCGCATAGGGTCTGGGAGACCCGGAGAAGAGTCCTCCGCAGACAGATCCGTGGGAGCTCTGCACGTGGCTGCACTGAGGGAGACAAGAAGAACACAGGAAGAGACCAGACAGGAACAGCAGGCAGTCCACCATGGGTCCTGAGTAAAGCATCCTGATTCCTAGTGACTACCCAGGCCAGGCAGACCAAAAAGGACTGGGTTATCAAAGAACTGCCAGTAAACTTGTACAGAGTGAAAAGACTGTGTGGAGTCCTTGTCTATCGCCGCCTGAGGAGCCGCTGACTGCAGCAGGGAGAAGGACAAGTGACAAGGCTTGGTGTAGCTGCATCCCTGTGTGAATCCACAAACTTCCAAACTTTGGAGCGTAACCATCTTGCTGCTCCACCATCATCCCGGAGGTCTGTCCCGCATCGCTGGTAACATTACCGGAACTGTAGGTGGCGTCACAAATCATCTTTTGTTTTATTCCTATTGACTCAAACCCCCTTTTTAGGATCCAGGGCCATGGGATCGGGCAACAGGCCCCCGTGACATCCTCCGTGAACTACAACGTCCGGGACCAGGTACCCCATGGCCCTGGGGCGGGTCATATGGTCCAAGCAACACTTCCATTTTTTTTTTATCTTTCGTGCTACCTTTGATTTAAAGGCACTACTTTTCTTTTTTTCCTAAGAGGCTAAAAGCTTACTGGCAGTTAAGTTGCTAACTACCTGCTCCTTCAGCCCTGCAATGAAAACTTCCAGCTCAAAACTATCATAGTCTGCTTTATCCTGAATTGTGGCACCCGTTGCCATAAAACGCAGGCTTTATTCCATACTTATTAAAAGTGCGGTTCCAGCAAGCAGAGTCAAAGCTATGCAGAAGAGTTTAATGCACGGCATAGCACCTGGAAACAGACGATGGACTGTTTTGCGCTACTTGCTCTTGAACTGGTATAAATTTGATTAAAGCCTGCGTTTTATGGGAACGTGTGCTGCAATCTTCTTCTTTGAACAGAATTCTTAATACTGCCTGGAGCCCGGGCTTCAAAAGCTGAGCACCGTTTTCTATGGGCAGATCTACCTGGACCCTGGTTCATTGGATTTACACAGCCTGAACAGCTGATTAGTGAGCGGTGGAGTGTTGGAGTTGGTGCCCCTGTGTAAGTGTTTTTTCCTCTCTTTTTTCCATCAATGACTGCTCCTGATTGCTATTCTCCAGCTTTCTATGATGTCACATTAACAGAGTAACAGAGCAGGTCTTTCTCTTTTGCTCTGCTATGTCAACAGGACATTAATGTAATTCTGATTTACAGCAATCTCCCCAATGTTTAACTATGGAGAGCTGGGTGTCAATTGGCATGACATTGGCAGTCATGTCCCTTAAACAGAGTAGACCAGAATAAAAAACTGCTCTTTTGATGTAAGAACAAAGCACCAAGTGAATCATCGCCTGAGCTGAGTGAGATCATTACTGGGCACAACAGGTAGGTATTGCCATAGAAAAAAAAAAGTCATAGATAGTCCCTTAAATTGTTTAAAGGGATCCTGTCACCTCTAGAACGCCTCCTAAGTTAGCAAAACATCTCCCTGCAGCATCCTATCACTAATCTCACACTCCTTTTGTCTCCTAAAAGCAGGGGCTATATTTTTTAGGCACCAGAGCGGGCTGTTTTGCAGGCTCCAGGATCCATCCTCTCTCTGTCTGTTTGCTCTGCTTGTGCAGGCTTTGCACTCACAGAATGCAAATCATTAGTGCTGCCTTCAGCTCCACATCACAGCAGCACAGACAGAGAGAGGGTGGATCCTCGAGGCTTCAAAACAACATGCCCTGGTGACTAAAGAATATAGCCCCTGCTAATTATAATCACTAATGAGTAAGTATTAAAATGTGTTTATGCACTTTCACAGGATGCTTTTAGGAGACAAAAGGAGTGTGAGATTAGTGATAGGATGCTGCAGGGACATGTTTTGATAGCTTATGAGGCGTTTTGGAGGTGACAGGATCCCTTTAAACCATCCATTTATCCTTTTTTATGTTGTTTCTTTTGTTGTTCATATTATTGAACAATAACTCATTCCTTTTTCTAGGTTATTATTCAAGGAAAACTCTGCAAAAACATCACTTATAAAGTAATGTCAGGTGTCTGGTATACTGTATAACTTTTCTCAATTTTAGATTATAATGCACCTTAAATGGCATCAAGTCTTAGTTTTCAACAGTATTTACCTCAACTATTTTTCTTTCAAAATGCCTGATACAATAAGTACATTACTAAACTTTTCAACCTTTGAGACATAACAATTTTTCTTCTCTGCTGTTTAGTTGCACTTGTAGACTGAAGCAATGGTTTTATTCAACTTGGAAGAAAACAGAAGCAGACTATATCCTAGGAGGCTAGCGGCAAAAAAAAGAAAAGAAAAACAGTGCATGTAGAAAATGCTTGGTGCATGGAAGTGAAAATTTACAGAACTTCCAGCTTGATGTATAAATATAAAAACACAGTTTAGCCTTAAGCAATTCCCAAGGTAAATATGAAATAACTGTGAAGATGAACCTGTAGGAAAAATCATTCTCTAAAATTGGGGCATTTGCTAAATGTTAAGATTCCTTTAAAGAACTGGTTTTGGTTATAAATTCCCTTTCTTTAGATACATGTTACTTTTTCTATTTCTTGAGTTTGAATTTCTTGATTTCTATTTAATTTCTTAGGATAATAGGTTTAAATTTGAGCTACCATTTTAATATATAAGGCTGCCAATGATATGAAAAAAATAATACGTTATCTACTGTAAAAATGACTGTATCTTGTTTTAACGGTGTAGTTGTTTTTTTTTATTAAAGAGGTTTCTCTTTTTAAGTACTTAAGTGTTTTTTAACAGTGTTTTCAAACAATACTTTCTTGTTCTTAATAACACCCAAATAGGTTGCCGTATCCTATTGAATGATGCTGGCCTAATATTATTACACTTATCATCTATTATTTTTAGCAAAATTATACTTGTTTAATGCCAACTTTTGCTATAAACTGAGAAATAAGCTATGAAAGTTAAAAACATTTGAACTTACATTATACTTACCATGTGACATGTTTCTGCTCACAGCAATGTAGCACAGCTAAGCATGTTTGCCGCCGGACAGAATTGTGGATTATCATCAGAGCATTTGGTTTTTTGTTAATAAAGATGACAACCAGGAATGACTTTGTCTTTTATTCCAATTAACAGTTTTTTATCTCTGTGTTGTGTTTTTTTATGCTTACTAGAGATTAGTAATGGGTGGGTCTAACATTGATCTGACATTGTGAATTTCGGATTTGGTGCCAGCTGGCATTAAATAGCTGGCATCTACCCCATTTTTATCCAGCATACCAACGCCACTAGGGCCACTGGAAGAGTCGTATGAATCATAAGGAATGTGAGGCAGATGCGGGCTGCAATTTTCAGTTTGGGAGGCCCAGAATGCTTGGGACTTCAACACTAAGAATCCCAGCCTCCATCTGCCTGGATGTTACCTTGGCTGGCAATCAAAAAAAGGGTGAAACTCACACATTTTTTAAATATATTTATTTAAATAATTAAAAAAAAATAATGGGCTTCCCTGAAGTTTGATTGCCAGCCAAGATAAAGCCAAGCAGCTGGGGGTGGCATCCGGTAGCTGCTGCTTTATCTGTTCTGACAATCAAAAATTACAGCTAAGCTCTACATCATTGTTTTAATTATTTACACTATAATGTCAGTCAATGAGTAAGGGGCTCAACAGCCAATCACAGATGCTGTCACAGAGAATGGGCCTTTGTGATTAGCTGTTGGAGTAACCTGAAAACAACCCATACATTCTAGTATCTACCATGCTATAATGTAGGTTCCAGGTTACTCCAACATCCAATCATAGACACCTACTCTCTCTGATGGCATCTGTGATTGGCTGTTTTGCCCTCTGCAGTGAAAACCCAGGAAGTTATTTAGTGACCCTGGAATTACAAGCAGCTAAATGCCTGGATGCCGGTAAGTATGATGCTTATGTTTACTCACTATTGTCATTATTTTTACAACTCCCTCACCCTGAACCAAACCTGAACTATAACATGGACTTCCCAGGGAAATCTGCGTTCGAGGTTTGTGTCCAAAAACACTAGGTGTTCAGTACGGACCCTGAACTTTACAGTTCGGCCTCGCCCATCCCTAATTTTTGTGCCTTCATGGTTAAATATTAAGTCATTAGTGCAGGAATGTGGCACTCAATCACAACCATACTTCTGCTGGTAATCACCATGAATGGCAATTACTGCCGAGGAAGGACATATACTTCATGTTGCCATGTGAAAATGGGTTAAGCATATATTTACAAGAACGAAACCTTAGAAATTAAATAAACGGGAGGGGCGTGGCCTGCAGCTCCATGTAGTCGCATTTTCTAGGAGCTCAGGTGCTTTGACACAAAGCGACGGATTTGGTGCCCACACGGACACCAAACCCACTAGAAACTTACTAGACCTCAAGAGGAAGCCCCCAGGCCCATACTGGGTGGCTCATTTGCGGAGTCCCAGTTCCGAGTGCTGAGGAAGGTGACCGCCGGACTTGTCCCCGCATCCCCGCGGCCTCAGCGCCATTTTGAAAACTGAGGGAGGAGGAGAGGAAGCCATCCCTACCATCAAAACTCCCCACATAGCTGAACTCCTGTGGGAGCAGAGACAACCGGACCGCTGCAACAGAAGTCCCGAGCTCCGGAAGATCTGACACAGACCCGGCGCAGATCGGGACAACACAAGGCACAGTACCTGAAGCCGCAGCAGCACTGCCGAGGAGAAAGGGAGGAAGACGGAATCAGATGAACGCTCGGTGAATGAGAAGACACCGGAGGGTGAGTCCGAGTGATTCCGCTCCGGTTCCAGGCTAAACTAATAAGATTACCGGGCACTACTTTCAGTGAAGCGGCCGGCGGACTGATACGCGGGGAAAAGTAGACCGCGCCAGTTAACCACGCCCCCGACATTACATCACCGCACACTGAGACAGAAGCAGCACATTACAGGCTGTGTCAGAGATAATTACTGTTGAGACAAACACACACAGAAACAAGCCTGTGTGTGACTTAATATATACATAACTACAACTCACAAGCACAACCAGCTGAGGATTCAGCTGAATGAAACTATCCACTTATCAATAAACTACTAACTAGGAGGATATCAACCCCCAATACCATACCAACACAACTAAAGATACCCCACTCAGCAGAAAGAGTTCCACTAGCAAGTGGGACAATCGAGTCTCCAGCGCACCCTAGAGTCAGGTCACAGGACATAGGATATAACACCAACTTAAAGAGACACTTCTTATAATAAACTTATAGAACTATTCTGAGAAGTTATCCATAGCAATTAAATAGGACCAACTACTGGACTTTCTTTAACAGAGGGATATGCCTACAAAAAACAAAGGAAATTTACCAGAACAAAAAATGGAATCTAACTATACAAACACCAAGAGCAAAATTCCGGCTCCTGCCTACAGCCCAAACAATACTATAAAAAACAAAGACAAATCCAACCAAGAGCTAAAAAGATCTGAAAAGGAAGATTTCTTAGAAGACTTAATGGTCTTCGAACCTACGACAATGAGCACGAAAAGAAAAGAAATTAGCCCACCTTCTCACAATAGAAACAGACAAAAAGAGAATGAAGGGAACCAATCACAAATTAAGAGCCCAGCCAGGCAAAAAATAAAAGTAACACAAGAAGAGATAAATCAGACCTCCAACCCAAATTCTGATCATCCCCCAGACCGAGATTTCTTCCTCCAACTCTTTTCCTCATTAAAAGTGGAAATTAAAGAACAATTCTCAGAAGTCAAAGCGTCTATTAACTCAATTAGTACTAGGATGGATATGAGCGAAAAAAAAATGGAAGAGCTCAAGCAAGAAATGGAATCCCAACACACAGAATTAACAAAAGCGAAAACCGAAATTAAAACTTTAAAAGACAGGATAATTGACAGGGAAGACCGTGATCGTAGGTCAAACCTAAAAATAAGAGGCATACCGGAATCGGTCAAACCCCAGGAATTGATTCCCTACGTCACTTCTCTCATTAAAAAATTATATCCTTCCTTACCGGAAATAGAAACCTCTATTGAAAGAGCACACAGACTACCCAAACCACAACGACTCTCGGACGACATTCCACGGGACATAATAGTTAAATTTACCTTCTACCGGACCAAAGAAAAAATTAACAATTACACCAGACAAAACAATCAACTACCCTCTCCATACGAAAAACTCAGGATATTCTCTGATTTCTCCAAAGACACCATGCAAAAAAGAAGATCTCTGAAACCCATCACTGAAATCTTGCAGAAGAACCAGATTATTTACAGATGGGGAAGACCCTCCAACTGCATCTTATTTGCATACAAACAGAAAAACGTCACAATAGAGGACACCGAGACGGGACTCAAGATACTTAAAAACCTTCATATTAATGGTTAAATCATCCCTTAAGAACAAGAGAGGTCAGGAAATTTAATGCACCTAAGGCCCGAACACGAGCCCAATTAGGAAGTTTTACAACTGTTCACCGAACACTTCCTTCGAAAAACTTGAACTCAACAGGTTTTGAATCACTTCTTTGTTTCAACCCTTTTCCCTACTCTCCCTACAACCTAACCTAGTACTAACATTCCACAACAAATCAATACTACCCACAGCAATGAACATCAAATTTATGACCATAAATGCCAATGGATTAAACTCTCCACAAAAACGTTTCCATGTGTGGAAAGAACTAAACTCGAACCATGTCGATGTAGCGGGAATACAGGAAACCAGGTTTGCAGAAGGGAAGCAACCAAAATTCAGCAACAAAAAATTCCCACACATTTTCTTCTCGTCAAACGCCAAGAAAAGAGCAGGAGTCGCAATCATCATTAAAGACTCATTAAAATTTGAGGAGATCGACATCATCAAAGATCATGAAGGTAGATATATAGTACTAATTTGTAAACTAAATGACACAATTTACACATTGGCGAACATCTACGCCCCCAACAGTGGCCAAACTACATTCATAAAGCGTTTCTTTAAAATAATCCAGGAACACCAGAAAGGCACACTCCTAGTCTTTGGAGACTTTAACGCGGTACCTAATCCCCTTATAGACTCTTCCAACAAATCCAGAAATATTAATTCACAGATAGACGGCCTTATCAAAAATGAAGAATTCTTTGACGTATTTAGATGCCTACACACATCCTCAGTTGAATTTACCCACTACTCTAACGTTCACAAATCTTTCTCAAGAATAGACCTAGTTCTGACAAATATACACTCACTACACAAAATTAAATCGATTAGCATACTAAACAGAACGTGGTCAGACCACTCACCCATATTGTTTGAAACTGCCACCAACCCTCCTTTTAACAACAACTCACCATGGAGAGCAAATTCGTACCTATTCTCTCATCCCCACTATAAAACAAGAATACAAGAGGAACTACAAAATTATTTTAAAACAAACGACACCAAAGACATTTCCATTACAACCTTGTGGACAGCGCATAAAGCTGTAATAAGAGGCACAATGATCCAACTTAATGCACAACACAAGAAATCACTTCAAAGCCAAACTAACAAAATTTGTCAAGAAATCAAGTTGCTAGAAGAAGATATCATCTCAAGTCCCACGGATGCAAAACACCGGAACTTATTGAAACTCAGAACTGAACTTAGGTCCCTACTAACACACGATTTTGACAAAATTGTTAGACTAAACAAATCCAATTTCTACTCGAACATTAATAAGCCAACCAAAACATTTGCAAACCTTATTAAAATCCAAAGATCTAAAACCAATATACATCAAATTAAAAATAAAGATGGCCAGACTAAAAAGACCCCAATAGAAATATCAAAAACCTTTGCAGAATTTTACCGCAACCTATACAACTTAAAAGATGACCCTTCTGAAACTAGACCCTTACTACCAAATATTAAAAAAAATTCTAGATGAAGTTTCACTCCCATCGATCTCAGACGAAGATTTAAATTTTCTCAATAAACCCTACACAGAAGATGAAATATCACAAACTATAAACTCACTGAGCAAATCTAAATCACCGGGACCAGATGGGATACAAAATGAATACTACATAAATAATGAAGCCATACTAACGCCCCATCTAACGAAACTAATAAACTCTTTAAACGACAAAAAACAGACGATCCCCCAAGAAATGCTACAAGCAATAATATCAGTAATCCCCAAAAACAAAGGAGATAAAGATCTAGTATCTAACTTCAGACCCATATCTCTGTTAAATACTGATTTAAAAATAATCACCAAAACTATCAATTCAAGAATACAGCACATTCTACCAAAATTAATTTTAGATGATCAAGTAGGATTCACCCAAAACAGAAACTCGACAGACGCTACTAGAAGAATATTAAATTTGATCTCAAACTCAGAAATTACAAACAATCAGTTGGTGCTGGTCTCTGTTGATGCCGAAAAGGCATTCGACAGAGTCCAATGGGACTATCTTTTTGAAGTACTCCAAAAATTTGGCCTTCAAGGGAATATCTTAAATACAATTAAAGCCCTTTACGTAAACCCATCTGCAAGAATCCTCACCAACAATCACCTCTCTGACTCGATACCATTGTCAAATGGAATGAGACAGGGCTGCCCTCTTTCCCCATCTTTATTTAATATGTTCATTGAACCACTAGCGCAGAAGATTAGAACTAACACAAACATAACTGGTATAAACATTAACCAAACCGACTATAAAATAAGCTTATTTGCAGATGACATTATTCTAACACTCACTAATCCAATATCCTCCATTCCCAATCTACTAGCCACAATGCAAGAATTTGCAAGCATATCTTGTTACAAGTTAAATATTGAAAAAACTCAGGTGCTAAACTTTAACTTGAACGAACAAACAATGAGCAACCTACGACTAAATACACCCTTTAATTGGGAAACTGAAAATTTAAACTACCTAGGCATAATCATAACAAAGTCTATCAACACTACCTACGAAAAGAACCTACAGTCATTATACAAAAAAATTCAGAAGGACATCATCCACATCTCCAAAACCGAACTCTCCTGGATAGGTAAAATTGAAGCCTACAAATTATTCATCCTACCGAAAATTCTTTGTTTTTAGATCGATCCTGCTACATCTTACACAATCCTGGTGTAAAAAATTACAATCTCAGCTCTCTAAATTCATATGGAGAGGAAAAAAAACAAGAGTCTCTCTAACAACAATTCAAAAAAGCAGAAATAAGGGAGGATTGGCAGTCCCAAACATTTCTGCCTACTACAACTCCACAATGATAAAACTCAGCCAAAAATGGTGGGATAACAGTAACAAACCTAAATGGGTAGAATTAGAAAAAAACAACAGACAAATGGAGGACCTAAGGTGGACTCTCCTTGCGTACCTCTGCGATAAGAATAAAAAACTACCAAAAGAACCAATACTCAAGGCTACGATTCGTGCATGGAGATCACTAGTAGCAACCACATCAACTACCCAACCAAAGATGCCTCCGAGATGGATCCCAATCAACGCGCTCACAGCTTTTACCACAAATATCAAGACACAAATATGGATAGATAAAGGAATCAAAACTTTAGCAGGTATTTTGCACAACGAAAACCTTATACTACCCTTCTCACAGCTACAAGTTAAATTTAAATTACCCAAAGAAGAACTAATAAACTGGAACAGGATAAATCTACTTCTTGACAAATTCAACAACAAACTCCATCTACCACACCTTGTAACCCAATTAATTCGATTCGGACAAACAAAACTATTTTGGACTCTAAGAAACATATATTCGGAATTCAACAAGGACTCAAAAATGATTCTATCACCGGCCATGGAAATTTGGGCTAAGGAACTACATACACCAATCCAGTTGGAATCCTGGGAACAGACCCACAAAATTGTATATAAAAGCATAACTAACACATCTCTTATCGAGAACTTCTATAAAACAGCTACAAGATGGTACTATACTCCAACTAAAATTCACAAATTCGATGCTAATCAATCCCCTAACTGCTGGAGGAACTGTAATAACTTAGGAACTATCGAACATATGTTCTGGGAATGCCCTCTACTTCAAGACTATTGGGGGGAAATCCATATATTTATTAACGAAATCACAGGAACTGAAATTAACCTAACACCTGAACTAGCCCTGCTATTGATAAACATAAACGAACTCCCCACGCACTCGAGAGCACTGGTAGTACACATTCTCTTAACGGCAAAGTCACTAATAACAAAAAAATGGAAAGAAACCACTCCCCCAACCTTCACTTCTCTGATTAACACCATAGCGACACATAACGCTTATGAATGGACTCATGCCATAAGAAATAATCTACAGAAGAAATACACAAAAAAATGGAAACTATGGAACAACTACTTTCTTACAACTACAACCAATCCTGCTGTGGAACATGAACTGAACTAATACCTACAATGGGAAATGATCTCCCCCGCCCCCCCATCCCTTCTTACCTATTCCTTTTCCCTCCTCCTTCTCCTTTTATGTTATTCTTTATGTTTACAATAGTTAACTACTACCAGTTTAAAATGTTAGTTTATTACCATTGATTGAAATGTTTAAAACTATACACATATGAAAATGTATATGCTACTGTTACGATATTAATACCAAAATCAATAAAAATTTTTGAACAAGAAATTAAATAAACATTATATAGACAAAAAATCTAAAAGATAAAACTATTTGTTAATTTTAAAAAAAAACTATGTAGGGAATGAAAATAATAATCAATTATATGAATACTATCAGGTTAGAATAAACAGAAAACAATATACTAGTATTTGCCATAAAGAATTTTCATTTAGTATATGATATATATTTCTCAAAATTACCTTATATAATACAGTCTTTAGGTAGGAACAGAAAAATAATAGATGTACATAAAGAGATAAATATTAACCTGGTTTATTTGTCAGCAATATTATAAATCAAATTCAGTCATAAAGATAGATCACAAAGACTCGATCAATACAATTTTAATCATAAGGCTTCAGTACCTGGAAACATGACAGTCGATTTAATGAAGCTCCACTCATAAATAATATGATCTTGAAAATGGGACCCAGAAGTCCAAATATAAACAGAGAAATCATATTGGAAAAGGGAGAGACTCATTGGGACAAAATCACTAGAGTCAAGTTCCGTCACATTTTGAGATTAATATTCTGCACATTGAAAAGTGTGTCACTTGGGTTTCAAATTATTATATCTGTGGTGCCCCTAAACCACAAACAAGCCTGGAAGTTAGGATCAGAGGGAATAATCATTTGTAAAAATGATTCACTAATACAGAAAGGTTCTGAAAGACAAAATAAAAGATCCGACGTAATAGATTTAGGACAGATTAATGAACAGGATATTGTATAGTTCTGCTTCCCAGCAGACTGGTATTCAGGATAAGGACATGCAATTAGCCCATCAGCGGTAATACCATTTTACATGCCGCAAGTTGCCACCCACGACATGTACCGGGGAACATACCAAAAGGTGAATTTATCAGAGCTAGGAGAGCCTGCTCAACTGAGTAGAATTTCAATCATGAAGCTAATATAATGAGTGAACGACTGTGCAGCCGCGGCTATTCTCCGCATGATGTGAGTCACGCTTTACAACAGGTTAGGCTCAGACCTCGTAGGTCATTATTAAACACGGAGGATTTTCCTCGTAATACTGGGACACACAACACTGACATTGCAACATGTAGCGGTGCTTGTTTTATATCTCATAATAAACTTATTCCAACATTTTCTACACGTTACAGCAAAGATTATAATGAGATCATCAAAACCATCCATAAATACATTCCTATGTTACATGAAGATCCCACACTAAAAGAAATTCTGTCCGAAGGATATAGATGTGTGCCGAGAAAATCAATAACTATCGGCAATATCTTGTCTCCATCCCAGTTCCCCCACACTACTACAATGCCCACCTGGTTGTCTACTAAGGGGAGCTACCCCTGTGGTGGGAACAGGGGTGGTCTCTGTCGATACATGCAGATATCCAAGCGGTTTTCCAATGGGATTTCTGGACGAAGTTACATCATAAATAATTACATGAACTGCAACACTAATCATCTGATATATATGGCATCATGTACTATTTGTAATAAAGACTATGTGGGATGTACTACTAGATCTTTAAAAACACGCCTGGGAGAGCATATTACCGCGTTCAATCCAAACACCAGAGCCTCCACTAGAAATCTATCTGGGCTGTCCAGACACTTTAAAGATGTACACAATGGAGATATGTCCAGCCTGTGTGTTATGGGTATCGATAGAATCAATAAAAACAAAAGAGGAGGGGATTGGGAGCGACAAGTTAGATGTAAAGAATTTTTCTGGATAATGACATTGAATGTGAGAGCTCCCAATGGACTCAACTAGAAAATCGATGAAACTTATTTTTACTGATGTCATATGATATGGAATAATGCAATATATGTAAATTTTACATTGGTTACTAATATAGGTTGGTTTGCTACATCATACTCGCAGGTTTGCTCCAAAAACCTGCATATTATGAGTTAATTAACTTCTTTAGCACTTAATTAGGACAGCTGTGTCTGAGGGGCAGGGTTTTATTTGTATATAAGGATTGTTTGCATTCATTTTGGTTATGCTGTAGATAAAGAACTGTCGTTCGAAACGCGTCCAGCCTACCTTGGGACTGCGTTCCCATATTTACATGCAACATTATAAACCATATACAGTTGTGGCCAAAAGTATTGACACCCCCGCAATTTTGTCAGATAATACTCAGTTTCTTCCTGAAAATGATTGTAATCACACATTCTTTGGTATTATTATCTTCATTTAATTTGTCTTCAATGAAAAAACACAAAAAGAATTGTCCTAAAGCCAAATTGGATATAAATCCACAGCAAACATAAAAAAGGGGGTTGACAAAAGTATTGGCACTGTTAGAAAAATCATGTGATGCTTCTCTAATTTGTGTAATTAACAGCACCTGTAACTTACCTGTGGCACCTAACAGGTGTTGGCAATAACTAAATCACACTTGCAGCCAGTTGATATGGATTAAAGTTGACTCAACCTCTGTCCTGTGTCCTTGTGTGTGCCACATTCAGCATGGAGAAAAGAAAGAAGACCAAAGAACTGTCTGAGGACTTGAGAAACCAAATTGTGAGGAAGCATGAGCAACCTCAAGGCTACAAGTCCATCTCCAAAGACCTGAATGTTCCTGTGTATACCGTGTGCAGTGTCATCAAGAAGTTTAAAGCCCATGGCACTGTGGCTAACCTCCCTAGATGTGGACGGAAAAGAAAAATTGATGAGAGATTTCAACGCAAGTTTGTGCAGATGGTGGATAAAGAACCTCGACTAACATCCAAACAAGTTCAAGCTGCCCTGCAGTCCGAGTGTACAACAGTGTCAACCCGTACTATTTGTCGGCGTCTGAATGAAAAGGGACTGTATGGTAGGATACCCAGGAAGACCCCATTTCTTACCCCGAGACATAAAAAAGCCAGGCTGGAGTTTGCCAAAACTTACCTGAGAAAGCCTAAAACGTTTTGGAAGAATGTTCTCTGGTCAGATGAGACAAAAGTAGAGCTTTTTGGGCAAAGGCATCAACATAGAGTTTACAGGAGAAAAAAAGAGGCATTCAAAGAAAAGAACACGGTCCCTACAGTCAAACAAGGCGAAGGTTCCCTGATGTTTTGGGGTTGCTTTGCTGCCTCTGGTACTGGACTGCTTGACCATGTGCATGGCATTATGAAGTCTGAAGACTACCAACAATTTTTGCAGCATAATGTAGGGCCCAGTGTGAGAAAGCTGGGTCTCCCTCAGAGGTCATGGGTCTTCCAGCAGGACAATGACCCAAAACACACTTCAAAAAGCACTAGAAAATGGTTTGAAAGAAAGCACTGGAGACTTCTAAGGTCGCCAGCAATGAGTTCAGACCTGAATCCCATAGAACACCAGTGGAGAGATCTAAAAATGGCAGTTTGGAGAAGGCACCCTTCAAATATCAGGGACCTGGAGCAGTTTGCCAAAGAAGAATGGTCTAAAATTCCAGCAGAGCATTGTAAGAAACTCATTGATGATTACAGGAAGTGGTTGATCGCAGTTATTTTGGCTAAAGGTTGTGCAACCAAGTATTAGGCTGAGGGTGCCAATACTTTTGTCTGGCCCATTTTTGGAGTTTTGTGTGAAATGATCAATGTTTTGCTTTTTGCTTCATTCTCTTTTGTGTTTTTTCATTTAAGACAAATTAAATGAAGATACTAATACCAAAGAATTTGTGATTGCAATGATTTTCAGGAAGAAACTGAGTATTAGGCTGGTTTCACATAACGATTTTGTGCCTGTCCGTGGGATCCGACTTTGAAGGGGGATCCCACGGACAGGCACGGATCCATACGGATCCCTGCAATCGGATGGCAAATAGCCATCCGATCTGCAGGATCCGTGTGGATCCTGCAGTCCCCTGTCTCTCCCTACTCCTGCCTCCTCCATCTTCTTCCCTCACCTATTCTATATGCTGTGCCCCCGCTATTCTATCTGTGTCCTCCGCTTCTCTATCCTCATCTATCCCTATCCTGTCCCCTGTCCTCTCCCTGGGTGTAAAAAAATAAAAAAACTCCTCCGGGAGTATACATCACCTGTCACCGCTCCCACGCTGCAGCACGATCAGGGCACAAGAGCCTGTGATGATGTAAGAGACCCGGTCAGCTGACCGGGTCATGTGACTCTGACATCATCACAGGTCCTTTAGCACTGATCGTGTGCAGCGTTGGAGCCGGTGACAGGTAATGTATACTCCCAGAGGAGTTTTTTTATTTTTTTACACCCAGGGAGAGGACAGGGGACAGGATAGGGGACAGGATAGGGATAGAGGAGGATAGAGAAGCGGGGGACACAGATAGAATAGCGGGGGCACATCATATAGAGTAGGAGAGGGAAGAAGATGGAGGAGCAGAGCAGGAAAAGACAGGGAGATACGGAGCCGACATCGGATCCGAGGTGAACTCAGATCCGATGTCCATAGGCTCCTATGCTGTGGGCACATCGGACAGCCTCGGATCAGCAGTGATCCGAGGCTGTCCGATGTGAGTCACGGACACAAAATCGTAGTAGGCTACGATTTTGTGCTCGTGATTACATCGGATGGGATCGGATGGTGCCAAAATCGGATGCCAATAGTGGCACATCCGATCCCATCCGATTCCCATAGGGATACATGGGGTCCGATTTCGGATCCGATTATATCCGTTTTGAAAAGCAGCCTTAGCTGACAGAATTGCAGGGGTGTCAATACTTTCGGCCACAACTGTAACAAACCTACTAGTAACAACATTACATGAGCGCTTAACAGCATATGTTGTCACTGAAGATAAGAACAGAAGAGAACTGACAGTGATCAAACTATGGCAGAAACAAATGGCTAATGTCAGTGCAAGTCCAAAACCAAGATATTCAAAAAGAGAAAACAAAGGTAAACCACTTGTACATCTTTTACAGCATACACAGTAAATGAATAAGAACCCACATTTTAAGAACACATACAGGTGCATCACAATGAATTAAAATATCATTAAAAACTTAACCAAGAAGGATGTTTTCCTAAAGCCAAATCTAGAGGACTTGCTGTTTTGATTGCCTCAAAAAATCCCTTTGCACAAATCCTTAGTTACCATTTTCAACCATTTACAGTGATTTGGAATATTTGTGTCTATGTGGGCAAAGTCTCACATGTTCCTTTACTGTAATAAGATTATATAAATGTTTACTTGCTGTGGAGTTGCCTATCAACCACTTTTCTCCAGGATAGCGCACTTGGGACTTAGGTAAGTCTTTTGACTATCATACAGTGTATAGATCACGTGTAAATAGGAAAGCGGGTGGATATAAGTCCGTGCTATTCAGCAGATAATCAATGTCCAGCAGGTTCAGGAGTACAAAAGTTTTAGTAGCCTCTTAGAGACTAATAAAATCTTTTGTACTCCTGAACCTGCTAGGACATCCATTATCTGCTGAAGGGCATGGACTTCTATCCACCCGATTTCCTATTTACACGTGGCTTACTTTTCCTTGGGTGGCTCATAGCAGTTGGGTGTATACAGCAGTTGTGTCTTAAGGTACCCTTGCACGCCGCAACCGCGGCGAGGAATCTGACCGGCAATCTGTTGCCCCGTCACCATCTTCGTGAAATTGCCTCACAATTGCGGTGTGTAATTGGGGAATTTGGGGGAGATAAAAAAGTTGCGCCTGGTTCCGATTTCACAGTACTGCTCCAAAATCAGAGGCAATTATGAAAGTGAAATTCCCTGCTTTTGGCGTGTGAAGGAGATGGGATGGGGATGGAATCTGCGTTGCCTATTGATATCCCGGAGGCGTGCCACAGCGTGCTGGAGACCGTGCCCAGTCAGCGAAGATTGGTGGTGGCTACTGTGTTTCCATTGGCTGTCACTTGACACCGCACCATATTTGAATAGCTGTCCATTCACACCACACAATGGCAATGGAGTCATGTATTAGCCAGCCTTCCTGCGCAGGCTGCCCAATCATAACGCTATGCGTTGTATAATCAGCGTGTTTGGGGCGCGGTGTAAACCAATTTGGCACGCCTATGTTTTCACCGCGCTGAACATGTACGCCCACATTTCTTTGGGGATTGCGGCATGTGAATCGGCGTAGGGAGTCTACCAGTTGTTTCCAGCTGTTGGTGTGGCAACTTCTGGGGCGATACGTCGCCTTAGGTTGAGGGCGAAATTGTGGCGTGTAAAAGCGCCTTCAGCATTCTGAGGCAACCATGAAAAATGTGCACACGCACATTAGATTGCCTCCTATCGCCGCCAAAAGTTGCGGCATGTAAAGGTACCCTTACACAACTCCACAAGGTGAGTGGCTTTGGCCTTACTTCACCCCTTTGTTGACGTTAATAACACCCTATTGCACCTATCTTTCCTTTTTAGTGTGTGGTACAGTTTATAGATAACAGTTCATATTGTAGCCTCTTAGCCTAGGAAGAAAAATGCACATGTTTACTGGTTTGGCTACATTTTGCAATTTTTTACAGAGGCCTATAAAGTTTCCTCGCCAAGCTCCTTCTGCATTTTTTTGGCTTTAATTAACAAGTTAGATTGTTTATTTATTATTAGTGATGGGCGAATCCTAAATTACTCAGAATCGCTTGACTCTAGCGAGTCCGAGCCCAGGACTCGCTACTCGTTGCGAGTCTAGCGAGTCCAATGTTAATGAATGGGGAAGCGAGTAATAGCGAGTAGTGTGAGATTTACAAATCGCAGATGTGTCTCGGAAGCTTCAGCCTGAAGCAATCCTAGTTTTGTCATTTATTTGCATTGCTCGTTTACTTTGTAAGTAATCGCTGACTCGCACAGATAAGATCCTGTCTTCTCTGTGTTCTGGCTGCCCCAGCTCCAGGGTCCTAGAGCCTGCCTGCTGCCTGATGTAGCAGTGCTGAGATTGTTCTCAGTCTGCTCATTCCCTGTGTACAGACATGAATGTCTGTGCACAGAGATGATGTAGCAGAGCTGAGATTGTTCTCAGTCTGCTCATTCCCTGTGCATAGAGATCTATATCTATACAAAGGGATGAGCAGAGAGGACATCGCGTTTTGGATTGCGTCGGACGGAAGAGGATTTTTTTAATTAAAGATGGAGTCCCTAATGGCTTTTTTTTTTATTTCTAATAAAATTTTTTCTTTGTGTTGTGTTTTTTTAAAACAATTTAATAGAAATTCATGGCGGTCATGTCTAATATTGGCGTGACCGCCATAAATTTCGGGCTTAGGGCCAGCTGATAATACAAAGCTGGCCCTAACCCCTTTATTACCCAGCGTGCCACTGCTACCAGGGCCGCTGGAAGAGCGGGGTTCAGCGCCAGAGGATGGCGCTTCAATGAACGCGCCATCGTCTGGGGCGGCTGCGGGCTGCAATTTGCAGCGGGGGGTGCCCAGAAAGCTTGGGCATCCCTGCGCTGCGGATTCCAGCCCCCAGCTGCTTAGCTGTACCTGGCTAGACATAGAAATTGCGCGGAGCCCCACGCATTTTTTTTAAATTATTTCATGAAATTCTGAGATTCTGACTCTGACTCTGAGACTCTGACTCTGAAATTCATGAAATAATTTAAAAAAAATGCGTGGGGCTCCGCGCAATTTCTATGTCTAGCCAGGTACAGCTAAGCAGCTGGGGGCTGGAATCCGCAGCGCAGGGATGCCCAAGCTTTCTGGGCACCCCCCACTGCAAATTGCAGCCCGCAGCCGCCCCAGAAGATGTCGCGTTCATTGAAGCGCCATCCTCTGGCGCTGAACCCCGCTCTTCCAGCGGCCCTGGTGGCGGTAGCACGCTGGGTAATAAAGGGGTTAATACCAGCTTTGTTATACAAGCTGGTATTAAGCCCGAGATTCTTAATGTCAGGCCACGTTTGACCCAGCCACTAAGAATCTCCAATAAAGGGTTAAAAAAACAGAGAAAATTTTTTATTTGAAATAAAAAAAAAGCCATTAGGGACTCCATCTTTAATTAAAAAAATCCTCTTCCGTCCGACGCAGTCCAAAACGCGATGTCCTCTCTGCTCATCCCTGTGAATAGATAGATGTCTATGCACAGGGAATGAGCAGACTGAGAACAATCTCAGCACTGCTACATCATGTCTGTGAGCAGGCGGGCTCTAGGACCCTGGAGCTGCACAGAGAAGACAGCTGGACTCGGCTCGCAAAGAAACAGCAGTTACTTTGCGAGTTTCCCTGCTATCACTGGCACAGTAGCCAGTGATTACTCCCACGAGTCTAATGCAAACAATGGCAATCCTAGTTTTGTCAGCGTTTCTGACAAAACTAGGATTGATATTGATTTGCATTGGACTCGTGCGAGTAATCACTGGGAAACTCGCAGAGTACCGAGTCCTGCGAGTCCCTTACTACTCGCCGAGTAACGAGTCCTAGCGAGTAGATTCGCCCATCCCTATTTATTATTTGAATCAAGTTTTGTGAAAAGATTATATTGCTTATCCCATTACGTGATGGTCCAGGGTCAATACAACTCCCTTCTAATGTCATGTTATTTCTCACACTAAGGGCTCTCTCTCATCCAGAAAAGTTTTCTGAGAGAAGTTCATTTGGTATTTTATATATTGGGTCATTCCATGTCAAGTGAACCAATGATTATTACCTCTATATTTTTAATTCTTTTGAGATTTTGTTATTTGATAATAGCATGTCAGACAATGCAAAATGTGAAGAGAAAAATTTTTTAAAAAATTTATTTTTTTTTTAAATGATTTTCAAAGTTCGGAAAAAGTGTGAATTTCGCTGTTGCCTGCCTTTACGTTTCTCCTCATAACTAAGGCTAGGAATAAGATAGAGAGACAAAATAAACACCATTCTACTCAGAACTATACAGGCTTTCACCAGATATGTCACAAGAGGATCTTTGTTAATATTTTACCCATGTGATCGCAAGCGCAAAACTTTAAAACGTATTTCCGAAAAATCGGCGCGCTTTAAATATTTCACAAACTGCCCATGTGTCTGCTTTGCTCTTAGCCACATCTGTACCAAATTTCAAGTTGGGATCGCAATGGGATCATATTTTAACATATTTTACTATTAATAGCGTCAATGGGTCATTCCATATCAAGTGATCTAAATATGAATATTTTTTTTTACCTGACGTCTTTAGATTTTTTTTTTTTTTTTCCTTTATGAAGTACTACTTTAGTTAATTACAAATTAAAAGTTTGGAATTTTTTTCTTCATCAGTTAATTTTTTACAGATTTTTAAAGTTTAAAAAAAGGGTGAATTTTGGCCTGGTACGACTTTAAATTTTTTTTATCTCGGGCTAGAAATAAGATAGAGAAACAAAATAAACACCATTCTACTCAGAACTGTCCAGGCTTTCACCAGATATGTCACAAGAGTATATTTGTTAATTTTAATTTTTTACCTATGCGAATGCAAACGCAACATTTTGAAACGCATTTCCGAAAAAAACATTTTAATAAAAATTTTCCAAAACTGCCCATGTGTCTTTTATGCTCTTAGCCACATCTGTACCAAATTTCAAGTTGGGATCGTGATGGGATCATATTTTAAAATATTTAACTATGGTTAATCTCATTTTTATTAAATTTTGAAAAAACATATGAAAGACATACATTCAATCTTTTAACAAAATCTTGAGACATATAAAATATACAAAAAGAGAATTCACAAAGTTATTAGTAACTTTAAGATAAGCTGCAAATTTACTTTTGCGCTTATCTCTGGTGCAATATATACTACAATCTAAATATAATTCCAAACACTCAAGTATACAACCTTTCTCAGGTTTTGAGATGTTCTGATGTCAAGGGGACAAGCAGCCCCAGCAGAATGATTTTTATTACTTGGCCCCTTCTAACAGGTTGACCACGTAAGTGGGTCATTACCCGTTGAGGCCTAGTTGGAATAGTCTATCGACTGGTGTACCGGAAAGGAAGGCCGAAATATTAATGATCTACTCACAGCTCAGAGTTTTCGATACCTGTCTAATGTTCACTAGAATTCTGAAGGTATAGGCGTAGAAAGGAAATACCTAGACTGAATGTATCAGATGGGAAGAAAAGAGAGATAGAAAAGAAGAGAGAGAGAGAGAAGAGAAACAAAAACCATTAGAAAAAGTTATACTGGGAAAGAAAAGCCACGTAAGAAAAAAAGAAAAAAAGGAGGGGGGGGGACGGGTGAGGTATGGGAAGGAGAAAGGGTACTCATCCCACTGGCTCCCCATCAGCCAGAGGTCGAGCCATATTATCTGTGCTGGAAAAGATACTCCTAAATTCTGCAGAGTCGTGAAAAAGAATCCATTCAACCCAAATCCCTAAGAATTTGTTCCGAGATCCCGACGCATCAGCTGCGAGCTCCTCCATTCGATATGTGTCCATCAATTCTTTGAACCAATCAAGTAGAGATGGAGCCCGGCTTGATTTCCAGAACCTCGGGATCACAGCACGAGCAGCCGAGATGCAAAAGCGGAGAATATCCCTCTTCTGTAGCCCAATAGGACCTGGAAAAATGGATAACATTGCCGATTCTGGGCAGCATTCGGCTTCTTTACCTGTTATCCGGGCGTATGCATTGAAAACCTCAGACCAGAACCGCCGGATTTCCCCACAACTCCACCAAATGTGTGTCATTGTACCCTTCTCTTCCCCACAGCGCCAGCAGGTATCAGGGGTTCCAGGGAACATGTTCCGGAGTGTCGTCGGGCACAAGTACCATCTAGTGAGCAGCTTATAGCTTCTTTCTTGTGCAGAACAAGCGCTAGCTAGTGAGTGAGTAAATATAAAGCATTTCTGCCAATTAGCTTCTGAAATGCTACACCCCAATTCCCTCTCCCAAGCACGTTGGAAGTAAAGGGTGCCCTGCTCTCTCATGGACCCTAAGGCCTGGTATAGAAATGATATTTTGCGCCTCGGTGGAGCCTCCAGTTGGAATAACCTCTCCAATACGTTGGGCGTCAATCTTACCCTGCAAGAGTGGTCAGCTGAATATAATTATGCTCTGTATTGGAGAAATTCGAATCACTTAAGAGGTCTCGTAGGTTCTTTGAGTTGTAGCTCTGCCATCGGGGGCAAACCACCACTGGACAGAGTCTGTCCTACTCGGGGTTCATCCACAATCCGCCAACATAAAAATCTCTGCCTGTCAAATCTGGGTGGGAAAGATGGGTTGGAAAAAAGGGTAGTCAAAGGGCTAAGTCTGTCGTTTAAGCGGAGGGTTTTCGTCACTAGGTGCCATACCTTCAAGGTGTTTCTGGTCATGTCTGTCAAAGGTACTAGGTCTGTGGAGTCTTTAGGGGAAATCCAAAGCAGGTGTTTCAGCGGAATCCCCAAACCCTCTTGCTCCACCCCTACCCATTTCTTGGAGGACGCATGATAATGCCAATCTAGAGCTCTAACAAGAGAGGAAGCCTCAAAGTACGCTCGTATGTTGGGTAGTCCAACCCCTCCTCTGGTCTCGGGCAAGGATAGGATATTCATTCGCAATCTGGACCTCTTGCCCCCCCAGACAAATCTAAGGATCATAGATTGCATTTTGGAGAGGAAACCTCTATCCAATAGAACAGGAACTGTCTGAAAAGTATATAAGAGTCGGGGCAAGACATCCATCTTGACTACGTTTATTCTCCCGAACCAGGATAGCTTTAATTGTCTATAGGAGGTAAATGCCGATTCCGCGTTAGTCAAAAGGGGTTGATAATTTAAATTGAATATTTGTTTAAGATCTTTTGGTATAAGGACTCCCAAGTACTTAATGGCTTCTACTTTCCATTTAAATGGGAACTGTTTAGATAGATGAGAAACCAATTCTCCAGGCAAAGAAATATTGAGTGCCTCGGTTTTGGAGCAATTCACTTTAAAGTTGCTCAATTGTCCGAACCGTTCAAACTCCATTAAGACCGAAGGGATGGAGACCAGGGGCTGGGAGATGTAAAGTAGCAGGTCATCTGCAAATAAGGCTAATTTGTGATGACTCTGTCCCAGCTTGACCCCATGGACGCATTCATTGGACCTAAGTGCAAAATATTTAACTATTATAGTGTCAATTCAAAAGTCACCAAGAACACAATCAGTCATTTTTTCACAATTGCCCGTCAATAGTTTGAATTTGATATAAAGAAACATAGTCTTGTAACATCTCAAATGAAAGCTGTTACTGTTCTGAGTAAAATGATGCCTCTCCCACTTCATTATCTTATTTCTAGCCTGAGATAAAAAACTTTAAAGTCGTACCAGGCCAAAATTCACCCTTTTTTTAAATTTTAAAAATCTGTAAAAAATTAACTGATGAAGAAAAAAATTCCAAACTTTTAATTTGTAATTAACTAAAGTAGTACTTCATAAAGGAAAAAAAAAAAAAAAATCTAAAGACGTCAGGTAAAAAAAAATATTCATATTTAGATCACTTGATATGGAATGACCCATTGACGCTCTTACTAGTAAAATATGTTAAAATATGATCCCATTGCGATCCCAACTTGAAATTTGGTACAGATGTGGCTAAGAGCACAGCAGACACATGGGCAGTTTTTGAAATATTTAAAGCGCGCCGATTTTTCGGAAATGCGTTTTAAAGTTTTGCGCTTGCGATCACATGGGTAAAATATTAACAAATATCCTCTTGTGACATATCTGATGAAAGCCTGGACAGTTCTGAGTAGATTGGTGTTTATTTTGTTTCTCTATCTTATTTCTAGCCCGAGATATGATAGAAAATGTAAAGCCATACCAGGCCAAAATTCGCACTTTTTTAAAACTAAAAATCTGTAAAAAATTAACAGATAAAGAAAAAAATTCAAAACTTTTTTTTTGTAATTAGATAAAGTTGTTCTTCAGATAGAAAAATTTTTTTAAAAATCTGAGGACGTCAGGGAAAAAAAATATTCATTTTTGGATCACTTGACATGGAATGACCCTATTATGTGAGTGCAATTATATTTATATCAACTAGGATTTGTTTAAAATATATTTTTTCTCTGCAGTTGGTCAACAATCATATACAATGTTCTCTGCTGAAAAATGGTAATGCATCCCTACAAAATGGTTGGCATATCAATGATTCTTGTGTTGTCCATTTTTTGACTCGCATTTAGATTGGTGAGTCTCGGCCAATATATTTGGCCATACATAGTATGCTGCGGTTTTTATCCACAGGACAATTACAGCACTGACTTATTGAATAACATTGGTCTGATTGCAATGTAATTTTTTATCACATTTAAGTCGTTTGCTTTAGGCACATATGGGAGTGGGCCCTAAAGTGTATGGGAGTGGGCCCTAAAGGTGCTACTTCTCTTATCTGCATACTGAACAGAGATTCTAGGTTTGGGCTTCTGTTTAGTCCCTTTTGGAAATCTTTTCTGTTGTTCCATCCTGTACTGTATTTTTAATGTCTGTGTATGCAGAATCTAAATCATGCTCTCGTTTCCTTCTTGCTCAATCTTCAGGCCTTCACTTTAATTATGATTCTACTGTTGCTTCCTGTAAAGTCCTGCAAAAGTTAATTAGTACTTTGATATTTATCTAATATCCTGGTCTTTACAAAGTCTATGGCCAAGTCTGTTTCAGGCCTTGTCTCTAGTGCATTAATCATTGCATGCGCACATAAACTGGCTCTAAATGGCAATCTTTTATATCCTCACCCATTGACCTCAGGTGTACGATAACCTCCAGCATTTCTTTTATGTGCTGTGGTATATAATTTCTTTTGTGAAATCTTATGTTGTACATTTTTTTTTACAGTAATAATTTGATATTTAGACTGGATGTGTCATTTAGTGGTGTCCTCATTTCTTATGGGGATCAATTGTTCATTCTCCCCTAAAAAGTAAAAGGCAAAAAAATTGACAGGAAGGATCCATTATAAACTAGTTATTAAAGAGATATTCCATTTCCAACATACTATCACAATATGTGGTGGGTGTAATAATTAAAATATTAGCAAATACCCTCAATTTGTAATGTAGTATAGTTCTCTTGATTAGCTGTGTCGCTTACCTCATGTAAGCATTACATTAGCTTAGGTATCCAAGGTTACGATAGTGACAGTGGGTTAGTTTCTAGTGGTCGTAAATATATACCTATGCTACTGGAATGCCCAGTATTTCAAGTAAGTTACATAGCTAATCAGGAGAACTATACTACATTTATAATCTGAAGTATTTGCTAAGATTATTATTACTACAGGTATTACACATTGGGATATGATCTTTGAAGTGGGAATACACCTTTAAATTTTGGGTCTCTTTAATAATAACACTTACCATTATTCAGATTGGCCACTTTAGTTTTATATTCTTAGATGCTGGCCATTTTATTTCTCGTCTTTGTATGTACAGTGGCATGCAAAAATGTGTGCATGCCTGGTCAAAATTACTGTTATTGTGGATAGTTAAGCACAATGAAGATGAAATCATCTCTAAAAGACATATAGTTAAAGATGAAACATTTTTTTTTCTAATTTAGACAAACAGATATCAATATTTTCATCTCTAACATTTTAAACATGAGGAAAAGGAAAATGAGCTAATGCAAATGTTTGGGCACCCTGCTTGGTTATTACCTTGTAGCACCCCCTTTTACAAATATCACAACTTGTAAATGGTTTTTGTAGACAGCTAAGAGTCTTTCAATTTTTGTTTGAGGGATTTTCCTCCATTCTTCCTTGGAAAAGTCTCACAGTTCTGTGAAATTCCTAGGTCGTCTTGCATGTACTGCTCTTTTGAGGTCTAGTCATAGGTTTTCAATGATATTCAGATCAGGGGACTGTGAAGAGCATTGTAAAACCTTCAGTCAGTGCCTTTTGAGGTAGTCTATTGTGGATTTTCACAGGGGCGTAGCTACAACAGGTGCAGGGTTTGCGATCACACCCGGGGCCCGGAGAATAGGGGGCCCCAAAAGTCCCTGTGGCCTATAGAAAAAGACTATTGATATTAAAGATTTGCAAAAGTTGGGGGCCCTGTAGGAGTTTTCGCATCAGGGCCCATGAGCTTCAAGTTATGCCACTGGATTTTGATGTATGTTTGAGATGTTCATACATTTGTTGAAGCCATTATCTCTTCAACTTCAGCTTTTTTACCGATTTTATCATGTTTGCATCAAAAACTTGTTGGAATTTCTATGAATCCATTCTTCCCTCTACCTGTGAAACATTCTCTGTGCCATTGGCTGCAACTCAACCCCACAGTATGATTGATGTACCCACCCTCATGCTTAATGGTTGGCGAAATGTTAATTTTCTGAAATTCTGTACCTTTTTTTCTTCACACATACCTTTGATCACTTTGTTTACAAAATGCACCAGGCTTGTTTGGATGTTCTTTTGCATACTTTTGAGGCAGAATTTTATGATGAGGACGCAGGACAGGTATTCTTCTAATGACTACTCCTTGAAGGCCATATTTGTGCAGGTGTCACTGAACAGTACAACAACTGTGTCACTGTACTATACTGCAAGGTGTCACTGTAGAGTACTACAACTCTAGAGTCTGCTAAATCTTCCTGAAGATCTCTTGAAGTCACGAATAGTTTCTGATTTGCCTCTGTAACAATCTTACAAGCTGCTCTCACTGAAATTTTTCTTGGTTTTCCAGACCTTATCTTGACCTCCAATGTTCCTGTTAACTGCCTTTTCTTAATTACATTTAAACTATGTAAAGGGCAACTGAAAATCATGTTGATATCTTCTTAAATAATTCACTTACTTTGTGGGCTTCCACTATTTTCATTTTCAGAATTCTAGGCAGCTGCTTAGAAGAACCAACGGCTTTTGTTTCTGGCACAAGGTTAAAGGAGGCTAGATTTTTATGAAGCTTTGAAAATTGCTTCACCTGGCCTTTCAAAAAACTCACCAATATTTCGCCACTTCTAATACCCATTGCATCTAGCAGGAGGCTGCTGGCTCCTCTGAGAGGTAGCACACATGCCTGTATACCGGTGCTCAGTTTCCTGCAACCTAAAGCATGGGGGCGATTGTAGCACCTGCGACCAGCCATGCTGACAGGGAGGAGACTGGTGGCATTTAAAGACACAAGGCTACCATAGGAAGTCAGCCACTCTAGTCCATGTGATATATAGTGTCAGAGCAGCCTATTGGTCATGCCCATAGCTATTAGACAAAGCGGGCTGCTCCGCACCAAATACATGCATCACAAGTGGCAGCGCCTCCCAGAGGGCCCAACCTCAACTGCAAGCAGATAAAAAGATGCAATGAAACACTAGAGATAACAATGTGAGGTGTTGGCTTGCTATTTTGTGTCAAAATAGCGTAACCTTGTAACCCACCGTCAAGGGCCCTCACGCTTACGAGTCCTAACCATATGTTTGACCATATGTTTGTTTAGTGGCTAAACCACCAAACATTTAGCGATTCACCAAAGTAAGACATAAAAAGTCTAAAAAAACTCATCAAAATTTCACCACTTCTAATACCCATTGCATCTAGCAGGAGGCTGCTGCCTCCTCTGAGAGGTAGAACACATGTCTGTATACCGGTGCTCAGTTTCCTGCAACCTAAAGCATGGGGGCGATTGTAGCACCTGCGACCAGCCATGCTGACAGGGAGGAGACTGTTGGCATTTAAAGACACAAGGCTACCATAGGAAGTCAGCCACTCTAGTCCATGTGATACATAGTGTCAGAGCAGCCTATTGGTCACACCCATATCTATTAGACAAGGCGGGCTGCGCCACACCAAATACATGCATCACAAGTGGCAGACACCCCCCGGAGGGCCCAACCTCAACTGCAAGCAGATAAAAAGATTCACCTGGCCTTTCCTAATGAATATAGTGAATAATCCATAACCCTAACAGACTTATTAAAGTCTGAAACCATGGTCAAAGTTTTCTGAGCACTCAAATTTACAATTATGTCCAAACTTTTGCATCCATCCAGTTTGCTTTTTGTAATTTTTAAAATGTTGAAGATGAAAATATATATAATTGTGTGTATAAAGTTCAAAGGAAGTGTATTATCTTTAAAGGGATCCTGTCACCTCCAGAACGCCTCCTAAGCTACCAAAACATGTCCCTGCAGCATCCATTCACTAATCTCACACTCCTTTTGTCTCCTAAAAGCATCCTGTCAAAGTGCATAAAAACGTTTTAAAACTAACTTACTCATTAGTGATTATAATTAGCAGGGGCTATATTATTTAGTCACCAAGGCGGGCTGTTTTGCAGGCTCCAGGTTCCACCCTCTCTCTGTCTGTATGCTCTGCTTGTGCAGGCTTTACCCTCCCCCTCTCTATCACTCACAGATTGCAAATCATTAGTCCTGCCTTCAGCTCCACATCACAGCAGCACAGACAGAGAGAGGGTAGATCCTCAAGGCTGCAAAACAACATGCCCTGGGACTAAAGAATATGGCCCCTGCTAATTATAATCGCTAATGAGTGAGTATTAAAACGTTTTTATGCCCTTTCACAGGATGCTTTTAGGAGACAAAAGGAGTGTGAGATTACTGATGGGAGGCTGCAGGGATATGTTTTGCTAGCTTAGGAGACGTTTTGGAGGTGACAGGATCCCTTTAAGTGTATGACTTTTAGAGTTCATTTTATCTTCAACTTGCTTAATTGTTCTCAATAACATTAATTTTGAATTCTAAACTTTTGCAACCCGCTGTGTATATTCTGATCAAGGGCGGACATATCATTAGTACAGTTTGGAAACTGTAAGATTGTTTGTGGTGTCAAATTAGTCACCAGGCTGTGCTCTTCCTGATTTTATCTGAGCCCATAACATGTTGTATATTTTTGCTTTTCAGCAGAATCATCAGACATTGTGGAAGAATTGGTTATTTTAGTATTACTACCTCCAGAATGTAACAAACACTGCATATGAGGTATTGTCATTACATTGTGCAGTGTCCAAGGCCCAGTCCTCACCTAAGAGACACGCATCATGTTGTTGCGATATGCAATGTGACGGCACAGCACATAATGAAGTCAGAGACCTACTCCTCACTGGAAACAGGCCAAAGAGGATGCACACAATGAAGGAAGGCAAAAAACAAGAACCGCCAATGATCAGAGAGTTGGCTGATGATCGCCAAATAGTGAGCACAGAGGTGGGTTTATTTATTTTATTTTTTGTTTTTTTCTTTTGCCCACTCCTTGCAGTTTATTAAATGGTGGCCAGCTGCCCACCATTTTGCAAAATTCTCAGGGATCAAATGCAAAACATTTGAGTATTCAATTCTGCTCACACAAACACACTCATGTCTAATCATTAGCATTACATTTTTGGATAGTATAATGCCTGGTATAACGTTCCATTCAATTTTTCCATGCCACAATGCTTCAGGATTTGCTGAACATTGTCCACTTTTACTTTGACACGTCATTGGACTTGGCAATTTTAAATTGCAATCTGTGCCTAGATAGTCCTTCTTGCCAAGAACAGATGGCGCTCATTACCATTCTTATCAGCCAAATTTAGAAAGGTTTGTATTCGTAGACTACAGACACACATTTCTATTTGCAGCACTTGGTTTCTACATAATATCCTGTTATAGTTATGATTATGCTTAATTAAAAGCGAAATCTAAATCTAAAGTATTCACCGAACTCTGGTAATGTTGATGTAAGCAAATTCAATCACATTAATTCCCAAGATTTATTGCATTGAGTCATAGTTATTGAAATTCTATGAATGTGAGTTTTCCATAATGAATATGAATATATGTAATGTGTTTGATTATTTCTCTGATTAGGGGGGATTGTTTTTTGATTTGACCGTACATGCGTGCATACAATCCCAAAACTATAGTAATGAAATAAGTGCAACTTTTAAAATTAAATTACCTTCAGACGTGAATGAGAAGACAAAATAGACAGCACTCCAGAAAATATCTCCAAAAATAAGAGCCCAGATGTGGTTAAAAAAGTAATGAGCATTTATCAAGGAAGGAACAAGATGTAAAGTGCAAGCATTTATAGTGGTAACAAGTGCATAACAAGTGCATAGTAATTGCTCAATTATTCATAATTTAATACCCCAAAAGTGTATGATTGCAAAAACATAATGTGAAGTATCACATAATATAATAAACAGTGATAACATATAAGCAATTACATATAAGTTAATAAACAGTAGCTACTATATACAGTGGGGAAAAAACATATTTAGTCAGTCACCAACTGTGCAAGGCCTCCCACTTAAAAAGATGAGAGAGGCCTGTAATTGACATCATAGGTAGACCTCAACTATTAGAGACCAAAGGAGAAAACAAATCCTGAAACTCACATTGTCTGATTTGGAAATAATTTTTTTTCAAATTTTGTTTGAAAATAAGTATTTGGTCACCTACAAACAAGCAAGATTTCTGACTCTCACAGACCTGTAACTTCTTTAAGAGGCTCCTTTGTCCTCCACTCATTACCTCTAGTACTGGAACCTGTTTGAACTTGTTATCAGTATAAAAGATACCTGTCCGCAACCTCAAACAGCCACACTCCAAACTCCACTATGGTGAAGACCAAAGAGCTGTCGAAAGACACTAGAAACAAAATTGTAGCCCTTCACCAGGCTAAGAAGACTGAATCTGCAATAGGCAAGCAGCTTGATGTGAAGAAATCAACTTTTGGAGCAATAATGCAAAAATGGAAGACATACAAGACCGGTGATAATCTCCCTCAATCTGGCGATCCACGCAAGATCTCACCCCATGCAGTCACAATGATCTCAAGAATGGTGAGCAACAATGCCAAAACCACATGGGGGACCTAGTGAATGACCTGCAGAAAGCTGGGACCAACGTAACAAAGGATACCTTCAGTAACACACTATGCCGCCAGGGACTCAGATCCTGCAGTGCCAGACATGTCCTCCTGCTTAAGCTATTACATATCCAGGCCTGCCTTAAGTTTCCTAGACAGCATTTGGATGATCAGATGATAATGTAACCGGGTCCATCTCCACCAACTGAACTACATAGACTGAGTGCAAAAAATCAGCACAAGAATCACTCAAAAAGCACTCTGTTGAAATATAAATTGTAGTCTGCAGCAAGTGCTGTCAAAAAAAGTGTCAAAAACAGGGCTTTTAGTTTGTACGTTTTTTGCAAAAAATATACGTAAGCTGCTTCACATCGCCACGGTCGCCCTTACAGAAGCAGTCCTAATTAATATATGCATTTAAAACCTGTTTATGTGTAAAAATACCTCTATACAGGAGTCTGTCAGGACCAGGACTTCATATAATATGGGTTGCTTTTGAAGCTAGCTTATTGTGTGAACAGCTCACTGGGAGGGGTGGAGAACCTCCTCCTCCTGCAGGAGCAGGAAAAATACATTGAGCAGACGATAATGAGCTGTGCACACAATGAACATGTCTGCGCAACTGCGTCCATTTCCACCAACTGAACTACATAGACTGAGTGCAAAAAATCAGAACAAGAATCACTCAAAAAGCACTCTGTTGTAATATAAATTGTAGTCTGCAGCAAGTGCTGTCAAAAAAAGTGTCAAAAACAGGGCTTTTAGTTTGTACGTTTTTTGCAAAAAATATACGTAAGCTGCTTCACCTCGCCACGGTCGCCCTTACAGAAGCAGTCCTAACTAATATATGCATTTAAAACCTGTTTATGTGTAAAAATATAAATATAATATAAAAAGTACACAACTGTGGATTTTTGGTTTTGGCAACTCCAGAAAAAATACTTTAAGAAGCGATCTACACATTGTCTCTAACCCAAAAAGGTGTCACAAAAATCATCTAGTTACCACACAATAAATAACTACTCTCACAGCTCCATAGACCGAAAATCAAAATGTTAGAGGTTTTGTAAAGCTAAAATTTTTAATGAATTCCCTAATTTTTTCCACCACCTAAAGGGACTCTATCATGTGTAAAAACACTATTGCTTTTTTTAACTTTACTCTTAGTAGTGCATTATGATTCACCACGTGCTGACCCTTGCTGACCCAAAGTGGTAAGTGAAATGCTGCCAAAAATAATCAGTGAGGGTAGACATACAGCAGGTCAGAATACAAGAAAAAGGGTCAGTGAGGGGAATCATGTGGTCTATCAGAAGGCAATGAAAAGGTAATTGAGGGGTGGCTTGTGATGAGCCAAAAGGCAAGAAAAAGGGTCAATGAGGGCCAGAATACAATAGATCAAGAGTCCTTAATGACCAATCTCTGGGTCTCACTGACCCATTTTGATACCTCTTGAACCCTCACTGAATATGTAATTGGCCCTCGGTGTTGCCTATCACCAACTATGTGCTACTTTGGTGTGGACATCTCACACATCAAATGCTTTTGTGGTCTAGGTGATGCCTTTTTATGAGGGCTATTGTTCATTGTGTGGTAAATTCCTTCTGAGTAAATTATAAAGCTTTGAACACTTGCACCAAGGGGAATGATTGTCCTACAATGCCAAAATAATAGCCCCTTGTTCACTTTGCATCTTCAGAAGCATTGCTCAGGTGGTCAGCTCTGCTGTTAATTAAAAGAGTTGTCCACTATTGACCATACCATTATAATGTTGCCAATAAGTCTAGTAAAAAAAAAAACATACTTACCTCCTAATGTATCTCCATTCCAAGTACTGTGTGCACCGCAACATTGTTATGTCAAGTTACTGCTGTAACGTGCTTGCAACTGATAATAGACTGCAGCACTTGGAGCATTGCTTGTCTGCTATGAATATGAACACTCTCACACACAGGTAATGGGAAAACGAAGACCTACTACAATGGAATTCTGCATCCACACTCAACTGGTCCCTGTACAGACTAGAAAGATTCTAGCTGAACAACTCAAAACAGCACCTCATACATAACTCTGTAGAAGGCTGTCCAGATGTTTTGCATACCTCCTGAATGACAAGAGGAGAGGCCACAACACACTGCCAAAAAGGGGAGGGGAAGGTGTTTAGGAAGAGACAAACACTTTGAGTGAGAAATCGAAAATACATTCATAGACAGGTAGACAAGAAAATCTAAAGAAAGCTACAAATAAGCATATCAAATAAAACCTCCAAGAAACCTTAAAAAGATGAAAGGAAAAGCTGCTGGGAAAGAAATCAAACAGACTCACTCATTGCAGGGACTTAACTGGTGAATATTCAGTAAGGTGAATCCCGTAGCTAAAGAGCTCTAACTTCAAAACACATGTCCACCCAGAGGTATAGCCAGCAAGGAACTTCAGTAAAGGGTGAACATTTAAAAAACAACAAATAAGGTAATACAGGTGACCAAAACATGAAAATAAGAAACAGCTGGAGAGGAGCAAACCAAAAGGGAGAACAAACACAATTGGAACCAGCACACAAAGGAACTGACTATCCAGCAACAGGTCACCAAAGTAAATCCCAAAACTGTGCTTTTACAATGTCCGGGAGGTGAATATACTTTTATTTTTTACTAGAAAAGAAGATGGGAATGCAGGTGTGCCACGGTCCGCGCTGCTCCAAATGCAAAAACTCACCAAAGAGTCAAATTTTCCTTGAGCAAATTTCCAAGCTTTATTTTCTTCCTCCTACGCGTTTCGGCGCCTAGCCTGGCACCTTCATCAGGGATATATCCCTAATGAAGGTGCCAGGCTAGGCGCCGAAACGCGTAGGAGGAAGAAAATAAAGCTTGGAAATTTGCTCAAGGAAAATTTGACTCTTTGGTGAGTTTTTGCATTTGGAGCAGTGCGGACCGTGGCACCCCTGCATTCCCATCTTCTTTTCTGGATTTCACCACTGGTCAGTGGTAGGTGGAGGTCCTGCAGCAGCTCTTGATTGCTTCACGCTTACAAACCAGTTGTGGGGATCACAACTGCACAAGGTGAGTGGTTCCACAATACCACCCTTCTCTACAGTGTCACTAGTGATAGGGCACTATTGCGCCTCTTGTCCCCCACCCCTTTTATATTTTATTTTTTACTAGACACATTAGGGACATTCAAAGTTGTTCATGAGACAATAACCTTTTTTTACTTACAGTTGTGCTCAATAGGTTTACATACCAAGGCTGATATTTTGCTTTTTTTGGCCTTTTTTCAAAGAATATGAATGATAACACAATAACGTTTTTTCCCACTCATGGTTAGTGGTTGGGTGAAGCCAGTTTTCTTAAATTTACTGTGTTTTTTCTTTTTAAATCATAATGGCAACCAAAATTATCCAAATGATCCTGATCAAAAGTTCACATACCCCAGTTCTTAATACCGTGTATTGCCCCCTCTAACATCAATGTCACCTTGAAGTCATTTGTGGTAGTTGTGGATGAAGCTCTCAGATGGTAAAGCTGACCATTCTAGTTGGCAAAAAAAGCCTCCATTTCCTGTAAATTTCTGGGCTTTCTTACATGAACTGCGCACTTGAGTTCTCCCCAGAGGGGCTCAATAATATTGAGGTCAGGAGGCTGAGATGACCACTCCAGAACCTTCCCTTTGTTCTGCTGTAGCCAATGACAGGTCAACTTATAGGCAAGATACTTTGTGGCATTTTCACAATAATGGCTTTCTTCTGGTGACTTGACCATGCAGCCCATTTTTATTCAAGTGCCTCCTTATTGTGCATCTTAAAATAGCTACAGTGCTAGTCTTCAATAAGTCACGTATTTCATCTGATGTTATTTGTGGGTTTTTCTTTGCTTCCCAAAACTATTTTCCTGGCAGTTGTGGATGAAATTTTTGTTGGTCTTTGTTGGTTTTTACAGAGCTCCTGATTTTCCATTTGTTAATCACAGTTTGAACACTGCTGACATGCACTATCAAATCCTTGGATATCTTTCTGTATCCCTTTCCTGTTTTATACAGTTCAACTATCTTTTTCTGTAGATCTATTGACAATTCTTTTGCTTTCCCCATGACTCACAAGCCAGAAATGTCAGTGGCTGGTCAGTGACTCAGTTTTATGCACACATTGATTACAAACAAAGAGGTCACAGGTGAGAACGTCACCTTTATTACTTATTCAAACCCATTTGTGTCTACTTCTGTGCATGTTATCAAGCCAAAATCACCAGGGTATGTGAACTTTTGATCAAGGTCATTTGGATATTTTTGGTTGTCATCATCATTATTTACAAAGAGAAAACACGGTAGTTTGACAATAAATGGCTTTTCTCAACAACTAACAAGGAGTGGAAAAACATTTTCGTGTTATCATTCATATCCTCTGAAAAAAGGCCAAGAAAGCAAAAAATCTGCCTGGGTATGTAAACTTTTGAGCACAACTGTAACATCCTCACTGCATCCCATCGTCTCAGTAGTTCCTTGCATTTAGTCAAAACAGACTAAAACATGAAACTTAAATACCGTAACTGCATTGAATAAAAGTATAATATTTCCAAACTATGTTTATAGCAATATGATACCCAAATCTTTGTTGCCAACACACCTTTTGACAAACATGACAATGTAAAGGACATGTAAAGGAAAAAAAATGATAAAACAGGAAAAGGTGCAAGGAGCAGTGTTCTCATGAACAAAAAGAAATTGTAATCACTAATATAAATATTGAAAATAAGTGTGGGTAAGAAGACACTCGAGTCATACAAATATTAAGCACAATAATCATAGGTAAATGTGTGAAACAGTCAACACTGGATTAAGAAATAATTTCTCACAAAGTAGAGAAATAAACATAAGTAAATATGCAAACACCTAGAGATTACGCCCAAAGGAGTGTATCTACTGAAAGAGCCAATTGAACAAATCACCATACAATGTAGGTGGGAGAAAATACGTAAGCATTAGCGATGAGCGAGTATACTTGTTACTATTCGCTACTCGCAGAATAGTATGGTATTCGGGGGTACTCGTAACTCGGCGAGTTTACTCATTATGCAAGTTCAATGCAAGTCAATGGGACATGCTAGTACTATTCTGCTGGACCCTACAAAGAGGTCTTGGGGCCTGAAAAAAAGGCTGAAATGGATGCATGATTGTTTAAAAGCGCGTCTGTTTACCGCCCGGCCTGTAAACGATTACAGCTGATGCATCAGCTGATAGTTTAAAAAAGCTGTCCGGCTTTTTACCGCCCGGCTTTTAAACAATCATGCATCCATTTCAGCCTTTTGCTCAGGCCCCCAGACCTCTTTGTAGGGTCCAGCAGAATAGTACTCGCATTTCCCATTGACTTTCATTGTACTCACTACTTGTAACGAATAGGCGAGTATTAGAACCTACTCGTTACGATTCCAGCGAGTCCAAATATTTCACTACTCTCTCATCCATAATAAGAATAAATTGCAAGTTATAATTTTCAAAAGCTATAAAAATACCCTTTTCTTCATGCCATCCCAGACTGACTAGATTTATGTTGTGATCAGGGTTTTGTGAAGGCCATGTCATCACTTCCTAGGCTGTTTCTTTTTTACACTGAATATGATTCTTAAAGGGGTTGTCCAGTCTAAAACTGATAATTCTGAAGTCACTCTATGTGGCTGCAGTAATATCAGTCCTCCTAGCACATGCAATGTGCACTGTGAGGATTCGCCATTACCATGAACAGAACACACTTTTAAAGTATGAAAGTTCCTTGCCAGAGCCCCCCGCCTAGTAGGCACAACTTTGCTCAATGCAAGTGTATGGAGCAAGGCTTTGTCCACTAGACGGCCACTCCCACTAGTCGGATTTGCCTGATCTATACACCTGTATTGTGAAAGGCCATACCCACTAGTCTTTTTGTTGCCAAGATCATGGTCACCCTGGCGTTTTTGTTTTTCCATCCGGATCCGCATTAAAAATGCTCAAAACCGGATCCGGATCCGCAGCACATAGGCTCCAATAAAAAAAACGGTTAAAGATCCGGTGTTGGAGCCTGCAGGAAAAATCATGCAGGCAGCGTCCATCATAATGTTTCCAAAACCGGATCCGATTTTGTATAATGGGCGCCTATGGAAGCCCATCCGGCTACTGCAAGGCACCTGTGAATGCATGCGGTAGCTGTATGCTTTGTTCATCCCTGCTGCTGCGGGGATGAACAAAGGGTTAATGTTAATATAATATGTGGGCACCATGTCTCCAGGGAGTGTCCACGTCTCCCTAGAGAGATGTTGTCCATATAGGGCAGCATGTGAGAGGTTAAATGGCTTTATTACAGTATCACCGCTATTGTCTGCTTTTACTGTTTTATGAATGACAGTCGGCGGCTCCTCGCTGTAAGGAGGAGATACAGTACATAATGTACGTACTGTACATGCCGCTATCCATGGTCCTGAAAGCTTTAACATTAGTTCTATGGCGTACTATGGTGATTCCCAGCAAAACTTACGTGATTCAGGGAAAAGCTGTCCACACACATTGGTTTTATTTCTGTGCAGATAGTTGAAACACCACAGGTTTTGCTGCGTTTTTAAAATAATGAGCATGTCAGTTCTTTTCTGCATTTTTGCAATAGTTTCTATTGAAAATCGCAGCAAACAGACATGCAGCCAACAAATCCACAGCTAAGACACAACAAAAATGTGGTAAAAAAGCACTAAAAGTACAACGAATCTCTTGCAAAGAAATCAGAAGAAAAAATCAATACCTAGGAATTGTCTGGTCCGGGCCTGTCAGGGATGAACCTGGCAGCCCTGGACTGGATCAGCACACAGAACTGGAGGGCTAATTTGCCATCCGGTCCGGTGTGCAGCCGCACGCAGCTGCCACCGCTGATAGGTCAGGACCGCGGCTAGCTAGCAGCATTATTGTAAACAACCTTCCCGATGAATTCCTTTAAAAGAATTGTGTTATGTGTACGAAGAAGCATTTCTACTTTCATGACGCTTTGAAATTTGGAATGTGATCAAATAAATAGTCCAGAGCAGAAATGAAAAGGGGCACCACCGTAGCTAACACTGGGGTTCCCACTGGGGAACTCAATTACGTGTGAGGGGAAGACACAGGACCGTCTGAGGTGCCAGAAACAGTCTCAGTACTGGAAATCAAGCAAAAAGAAGAAAAAACATCGGCACTCACCAGAACGGCATATAGCGGTATTTTTCTTTTTATTTAGTCGGCTGTGAACCGTGGAAGGGTATTTACCCGAAACGGTGCCGTCGTCACCTCTGCGCCCCCTCCCTGCACCCCTTTGTATGCTGATCCTTGACTAAATAAAAAGAAAAATCCCGCTATATGCCGTTCTGGTGAGTGCCGATGTTTTTTCTTCTTTTTGCTTGATCAAATAAATACTTGATGTATTCTTTCCACACCTGCCTAATACTTTTGCACATCTTTATTAATAATTATGTTGATGATCATTGCAAAAATTCCCTCCAATGAGTCTCATATAATCAGAGATCATTCTATCAGAAATTATTTTAGATAATGATGTATCATCTGTGCAATGATGATCATATACTGCATGATCATTGCAAATATTCTCTGATTCTTCCATCTCTTATCACCATAATAAGATATGAAACATAGAGCTATAATACCAAACATACTGGCAAGCATCAATGTGAGGTATATTTCACTAAAATAATTGGTATTTTCACTCATTTTAATTTGATTTTTTTTCTTTTAATTTTAAAGCATGAAATTGATATTATATTCAAACAACATGATCTTGTGTTTCACAGTTGATTAAGAAGGGATTCCAGATAATGAATGTAGCGTAGGGGAAATGTTAAGTGCCTGTTCTTAACAGAAAGAGCCTTAGAAGTTTAATGATCCATTACCAAAGTGGAACCTCTCAGAAAACATAATTGCAAGTTCTATTCTTTAAACTTTGAACAATAACTTGAATATTAATGAATTTCTTAATTTCATGCATGGATTATACATGCAGGTATGTATGTATTTTTTTAGTAGTATATATTTCTTTCACTTTCCAGTGTTACTGTTTTGCTTTATAACTTCACATGTCAACTGTTGCCGCTCATCACATCTTTTAAATGACCTAAAAAGCTTAGCCAATGTTTATAGTTTATTCAACAAATATGCATACCTGGTTGTTTGAGTGGCCCGACTCCAGTACCGAGCTTTGCTTCCTTTTGCTATGGCAGACTTCCTCTGATGTAGTTCGAGCAAGGTTATCCAGGGTTAATATTGTGGAGCCCATTGGGACGGGGTACTCGGTGTCGGACCAGGAAATCACGGGGGTATCACAGCGGTCTTGGTCCGGACCGTGTCCTGAGCCTACAAGTAAAGGTTGGGGGTCATTTACATGGGATAAAGTCGTTACGCCACCTGTAATATGTGGTCTGGGTGACCACCGCTGCTGCAGAATCTCCGGGGATGATGGATGGCAGCCTGTGATGTGACGGCTCTCCACGGGCAGAGCCTGGCCTCCGGGGCAGTAGTGATGGAAACAGTTTGTGAGGGAGAGCCTGGCTTGAGCGCAAGGATTACACAGACTCACGATTTTGTAGTTTTCCAAGTCCTTTACTGTAGATGGCATTCAGCAAGTACTGTCCACGGAGTCTGTACAGGGGCCGGGTTGCTCCCACCCTGGCTGGGTCTTTGGCTCCCTGTTCCTGCACTGTGTGTGTGGCCCTGCTGCCGCTTTAGCTAGGCTGCCGGCCCTGTCTCCCCTCATGGGTGCCAACTTTCTAGGCAACTTGAGTCTTGTCCTATGCTTCTGACCCTGCCGTGTTGCTTCACTGTGGTACAGTGAAGATGTGTAACCTTCACTGATCTGGTGTTCACTGTGCTATTTGTGTCAGGCACAATTTTGGATCCGGTATCCGGTCTATGCGCTCCTCCCGGGCGAGTTTCAGGGTAACTCAGTATCCCAGGTGTGTTCCTCTGCTTTATTGTCTCCTTTCCTCAGACCCTGGCTTGGCCTGGAACTGGAAAGCGGACTGTGGGATGAGCCTGACACAGCTCTTTGACACCCAGGTCCTTCTTCCTCAGTGCTGCTCCGCACTGAACTAACTGACTGACAACTTTCTCTCCACACCAGAATATATAGGGAAGCAGCTTTAGCTCTCACTTCTGGCCTGGAGGCACTAGTGTAATGTTGTAGGTTGTGTGGGGAGTTAACCCTGTATAGTGTTACTGTGGCACATGAACCCTGGGGTGCCACAATATTTTAACCTGGCAATCTGTTTTGTCTTTCAAGACTGACTATGGCAGCTTTGAGTATAGAAGTATAAGGCTAGGTTCACATTGCTTTGTTCTCTGCGTTGCAATGGATACGTTGGACAGCAGCAAAAACGTAATGTAACGGATGCATTAACGCATCCATAGACTTGCATTCAACAAACGCTTAGGCCAGGGTCACACTAGCACTGGCATTCCGTCAAAGTTGGTTCATCAAAAATATATAATATATAATAATATAATAGATTCTGGCAGCAGTAACACAGTGTTACCGTAATGTAACGTTGCTTTAACTCTGCCAATAGAATCCTGTGGGCGATGGACTCCCAAGAGCAGTCAAATGCCGGCATGTAAGTGCCGGAGTTTGAAATCTCGCGCTATTTCCAAGTTGACCACATGACGCGGAATGCACGTCATATGATGCTCTTGGAAATAGCGCGAGATTTCAAACTCTGGCACTTATATGCTGGTGTTTGACTGCACTCTCTAGTCCATCACCCATAGTATTCTATTGGCAGCGTTAAGGCATCGCTACCTTACGATAATATTGTGTTACTGCTGCCAGAATCTATCTTTTTGACGGACCCCCTGGACAGAATGCCAGCGCTAGTGTGGCCCTGGCTTTATAAATGCATGCCAAAATAGGTAATGCGTTTGAAAGTATGCTTTTGTAGCAATGAACATGAAAACGCGGTCTGCAGCTTTTTATGTGTGTTGAAAAACTGTGTACTTTCAAACGTATGCCTATTTTGGCATGCGTTTGTAAGCGTTTGTTGAATGCAAGTCTATGGATATGTTAATGCATCCGTTACTTTACGTTTGTGCCTCTGTTCAACGGATCCATTGTAACATACATCACAAACGTAATGTGAACCTAGTCTTAATAAACTATTTTGCCATGAGGATCCCAGGTATTGGATCATCTGCAATCCTACAGTCTCTGTTATCCAGTGCAGTATTACAAATACTAGTATTTTCTCACATCTAAAACCCTGCTGCTACAGTGAACAATAGTACACTTTAATAAATACATCTTTAAATTATAAGTTCTACAATTGGATGTGTTATAAAACAAAATTCCTATCCCACAATATTCTTGTAAAGGTTTCTATGTGTAATGGATGTGTCTGACCATGCAGAAACAGGTTGGATATACCACAGGTCCTGAGCAGAGGAGTAAAAGAGAGTATACAGGCATTATTAAAGAGATTAGTTCAGCACTATTAGTCCATTAAAATCCATATATCTTTATTCCGTGACTTCTAGTATAAAGGCAAAATTAGTCACAGTCCAGTTACATTAAATCATATGTGTTTCAATGCAAAACAGTGTGGCTTAATCATTGACAGGGATTTGCAGGGGGGTGGACATTTTAAACTATATCTTTACCTCTCCCACACTCTCCAGATCCAGTCTTCTGACAATCACAGGTGCCTAACAACCATAGGTAAAGGATCTAACTCTATATTAACTGGAAAAAATTACAAGTTTACATGTTCAGAAACTTATTAACGTAAAACAACAGTCATTATTCATAACAATAAATGAAGTCCTGTTATATATTTATTCCTGGAAGGACCATGGTGTTCAGCTGGTAAATTCACCAGGTTTCCCGGCTTATCATCTTCCTTTTAATATCTCCTCCTCTATATGGGATTTTTACTTTCTTCAGACCTTACACTTGAAAGGAAGAAACATCTCCTCCATGAATATTAATGAAGTATTTTGAAATTGCTCAACTTTTACAACTTTAGGATTTTGTTGACAGCGTCTGATAGGTGATGTCTTGTCCTGATTTTCAGACACCCCCTCGTGCACCCCACATATTGTAAGTCACATAATGTGCACCATATTATACATATCACATTGTCTGTATTAGAATGAATGTATGAATTAATTGTATGTGTTTTTTATTTGAACATGATGAAAAATGTTTCGTGTTTTTCAAATACTTACAAAATTGTCATTTTTGTTATTCTAAATTGGGTAGAAACTGGGGGAGAGAGTGTCTCCTAAGTGATTAGCGAGTAGTAAGATATTTGGGTTTGGATGGCTCTAAGGCTAGGGTCACACTTGACGCAGCACTAAAATCTTTGAAAAGCAGCCGAAGTGCATAGCTATGTGCTGCCAATGAACCGGAACCCCATAGCAACCTAGTGTTTATCTTAGCAGAGGTCACACAGGGAGTGCTCTTTAACACAGAACACAGGAAACGCTGTCTGCAGCGTTTTCCTGTGTGCTGTGATAAAGCGCACATCCTGCAGCTTGGTGTGTGACCGCTGCTAAGGTAAACAGCAGGTTGCTATGGGGCTCCGGTTCACTGGCAGCGCATAGGGTTAACGCTATGCGGTGCGGCTGCTTTTCAAAGATTTCAGCAGCTCCGTCACCCTCTAGTCTGACCCTGGCCTTACTGAATACTATGAACGAGTAACGAATCTAGTGAAAGCAAATGGGGAACTCACACAGATCCGAATACTGAAACAGTTTAAAGTATTCAGTTCTATCCAAACCCAAATATCTTACTACTTGCTCTTCACTACTTCTAGCGCTATACAGACATTATAGCAAGGGATCACAGCTGATTCTTTGTGTGATGTAAACCAAGTTTTTAAAGAGATAATAAAATGTTTTTACTTACGGAATCATCTGCAATCTCCGACTGTAATGTTTGTATACCTTCTTACTTCATATCCTGCCGAAAAGATGTGGTATATCCGACCTGTTTCTGCATGGTCGGTCACATATATAACCCCTGGCAAAAATTATGGAATCACCTGGCTCGGAGGATGTCCATTGAGTTGTTTAATCTTGGAGAAAAAAAGCAGATCACAGACATGGCAAAAAACTAAAGTCATTTCAAATGACAACTTTATGGCTTTAAGAAACACTAAAAGAAATCAAGATAAAAAATGTGGTAGTTAGTAAGGGTAATTTTTTTCACCAAGCAGAGGGAAAAAATTATGGAATCACTCAATTCTGAGGAAAAAATTATGGAATCATGAAAAACAAACACACAAAAGAACACTCAAATACATCACTAGTATTTTGTTGCACCACCTCTGGCTTTTATAATAGCTTGCAGTCTCTGAGGCATGGACTAAATGAGTGACAAACAGTATTCATCAACAATCTGGCTCCAACTTTCTCTGATTGCTGTTGCCAGGTCAGCTTTGCAGGTTGGAGCTTTGTCATGGACCATTTTCTTCAACTTCCACCAAAGATTTTCAACTGGATTGAGATCTGGGCTATTTGCAGGCCATGACATTGACCTTATATCTCTTCTTTCAAGGAATGTTTTCACAGTTTTTGCTCTATGGTAGTATGCATTATCATCTTGATAAATGATTTCATCATCTCCAAACATCCATTCAATTGATGGGATAAGAAAAGTGTCCAAAATATCAATGTAAACTTGGGCATTTATTGAAGATGTAATGGCAGCCATCTCCCCAGTGCCTTTACCTGACATGCAGCCCCATATCATCAATGACTGTGGAAATTTGCATGTTCTCTTCAGGCAGTCATCTTTATAAATCTCATTGGAACTGCACCAAACAAAAGTCCCAGCATCATCACCTTGCCCAATGCAGATTGGCGATTAATCACTGAATATGACTTTCATCCAGTCATCCACAGACCACGACTGCTTTTCCTTAGCCCATTGTAACCTTGTTTTTTTCTGTTTAGGTGTTAATGATGGCTTATGTTTAGCTTTTCTGTATGTAAATCCCATTTCCTTTAGGCGATTTCTTACAGTTTGGTCACAGACATTGACTCCATTTTCCTCCTATTCGTTCCTCATTTGTTTTGTTTGTGCATTTCCTGTTTTAGAGACATATTGCTTTAAGTTTCTGGTCTTGACGCTTTGATGTCTTTCTTGGTCTACCAGTATGTTTGCCTTTAACAACCTTCCCATGTTGTTTGTATTTGGTCCAGATTTTAGACACTGATGACTGTGAACTACCAACATCTTTTGCAACATTGTGTGTTTATTTACCCTCTTTTAAGAGCTTGATAATCATCTCCTTTGTTTCAATTGACATCTCACATGTTGGAGCCATGATTCATGTCAGTCCACTTTGTGCAACAGCTCTCCAAGGCGTGATCACTCCTTTTTAGATGCAGACTAAAGAGCAGATCTAATTTCATGCAGGCGTTAGTTTTGGAAATGAAAATGTACAGGGTGATTCCATAATTATTTCCTCAGAATTTAGCGATTCCATTTTTTTTTTCCCTCTGCTTGGTCTGAAAAAAATTACCCTTACTGACTAACACATTTTTTATCTTGATTTCTTTTAGCATTTCTTAAAGCCATAAAGTTGCCATTTGAAATGACATTAGTTTTGTGCTATGTCTGTGATCTGCTTTTTTTTTACTACAACATTAAACAAATGAATGAACATCCTCCGAGCCAGGTGATTCCATAATTTTTGCCAGGGGTTGTATTATACAGGGGCACATGTATAAGAGTATCTTGGGCCAGAAAACAGTTTTTTTAACACATCAAATTGTGCAATTATTTTTGTAAAATCTATTAATGAAAATGTACAATTGTTTGTGGCCTAGTGCTGTTCACACATTCAAATCTGCTCTTTCTAGTCACATTTTTTGCATACAAATATTTAACCATTTTGCTAGTATGCCTATCAATGATTGTTAATATAATAGACTTTCCTTAGTTGTTTTAAAAAGTTAAATTCACTTTGCTACCACATGGATCAAATAAGTGATGTCATGCTTAGCTGTGTATATACTGTTAAAGATTATTTCCATTTGTATAAACTTGATGGAGTGAAATCTACTCCAAAACACGCTGTCTAAATAAAACTTTTTTAAAAACTCTTTAGACCCTCTGTCCTCTGGTAACAGGTGTGGTCACAAGAGCTGTCTTTCTTCTTGTCCCCTACCATAATAATGAGCTAATTTCACTACCCAGGTTCTACTACAACTAGGGATGAGCGAGTACCTTAATATTCGTACTCGCTATACTCGCAACGAGTAGGTACCGGTACTCGCTACTTGTTGTGAGTATAGCGAGTATAAATACTTTCGCAGTGTATCTACAGATACACTGAGAAAGTAGCCTAAAAGTGTGTAAAAGTTGTTAAAAATAATAAACTTACATACTCACCTGTCTGACGCCTGCATCGGGACCGGCAGAGAAGCCATCTGATCGCTGGACAAGGACCTGTGACTACCAGCCAATCAGATGAACGGTAGTGATTTGGCCAATCAGATGGTGCCACGTCACAACCACGTCATCGCTAGCGGCCACCTGATTGGCCAGTTTGCAAGGTCCTGACAGTTCATCTAGGACCTTGCAAACTGGCCAATCAGGTGGCCGCTAGCGATCACGTGGTTGTGACGTGGAGCCATCTGATTGGCCAAATCGCTACCGGCCATCTGATTGGCTGGTAGTCACAGGTCCTTGTCCAGCGATCGGATGGCTTCTCTGTCGGTCCCGGTGCAGGCGTCGGACAGGTGAGTATGTAAGTTTATTATTTTTAACAACTTTTACTCACTTTTAGGCTACTTTTGCAGTGTATCTATAGATACAATGCAAAAGTATTAGGACTACTCGCTACTCCCTAGTACACATAAGTACTCGGAGAGTAGCGAGTAGCCTGAATACCGCTACTATTCGGCGAATACTGAATAGTAGCGAGTATACTCGCTCGTCCCTAACCACAACTTCAACTCTACTGTGTCAAGTTTCATGATAACCAACTCATCTCAGCTATCATGTTGCTACCACATCTACTACTGTCTAACAATCTGTTATCAAATAATTAATGAGATAACATTTGGGATTTAATTTGAAGAGCCATTCATAGGTTCTTAAAAAAATTAATAAATATCTTATAAAATATTTGGGTAAAAGGATGTCTTGCTTTCTTCATATTCACAATCATGTTTTTTATTTCTCTCATGAACCTACAAAGGTATGGTTATTGAACTCTGCAAGAAAATAAACCTGCCTACCGCTGTGAAGGGCACTGGGATGATAGGATACAAATATCACATAGAACTATATAAGCTGCGACATGTAATGGCATGGCATTTTCTGGGATCTTTACTTGCTTTGGCAAGGTTCGTCGCCCTGAGCAAGCATGACATAGGTTATGCAGTTTGTAACATATATATTTATTTTTCATGCTTTGCTCTGCTGAATTTTTATTATAGATTTAGAATAAAGGCACTACAGACATATTCTATATAGTTTACATACTGCATAAAGTACAGTACAGATCTTGCTAACCTTTTGGTGTGTAAGGTACATTTGGGATTTCTTTGAAAATTGAGAGTTCATTGAAGTCATTGATCCATAACTCATTCAAGGGAAATTCACATTGCATTTTAAAACAGAAAATCACATTAATACATCTTCATATGAAATAAAAGCATTGGAGCTGTACTATCTTTGTAGTTCATATACAAGTTTGACAGTGTAAAATATAAATATTTCTTTAAATGTAGACTGCATGTTTCATATATACAGCACAAACAGTTGCAAACCAATGCGAGAGTAGTCCAAAGAGGCGCGTTTCCTGGAAGATTCAACTTGTGACAAATTTATTTACAGCAAAAAGAATGTTCCTTTTTATTCTCTGGGGTCTTTCTAGCCCCCAGGGCATAGAAAATGTAGCATGCAAATAAAAAATATATCACATAAAATAATTCTTACTTTACCATTTCATGTCTGATCACCCACACTGCTTAATGGCCACTATCTGATCCTCCATACGTCTTGTTAAACCTTTGTGCACTGCATCTCTGGTGTGTTTAATCTAGCCTCATAGAATGTCTCTGTGCACTGTGCCAATGCAGCATGCCTTGTGACGTCATGACTTTACAATGTTTTTCGCTTTATAAGATGCATCAGATTATAAAATGCACCCCTGGGTCCCATCCTGGTATTGTGAGGCATGCCGGCTCTATAGCATGTGGCCGGTATAACTCACATGGGCCTGCTTCAATCTGGGTTATTGCTGGACCTAGCAGTACACACAGGGTTAAATGTGAGTTAGCTCTGTAGTGGTACACAAGGGGTTAACTGCAGACAGTTCTCTGGCTGAGCGTGGTGCAGATTGCTCACTGGGTTCCAGGAGTGGGTGTGGCAGGCAGCATATAATCTGCCTGGTCAGTGTGAGATTGGGTCATTCAGTTGAGAGATTCACAAAGTGTGGATGTGAGTCAGAGGAATCCCATCCCTTTGGGACATGGAGGGAGGCTTGCCCTTCTCCATGTGGGAAACATCTGTCCCTCTAAAATCAGTGTGTGAGCCTGTGGCCAGACGCGGGGATTAAGAAGGAGAGATGGGGAACCTTGGCCGAACCTGGAGGGTGCTGCCGTGGACCTGGAGACCTGCCTTGTATGGAGGTTTGGTGGTGACTGGCGACCTGGAAACACGTGGTGAGGAGACCTTGGGGATGCCTGGTTTACCCGGTAACTCAGGTTTGCTAAACCCTGGTCTGTGCCTGAAAAAGGTTGCAGTCCATGGATGTAGTTTGATGGACTGTGTGGGTATGGAGACCATGGATGTATTAGGATGGTCTGTTCATATGGATTGTATCTCTGTGAAAGCCCTACGGGAGGCAACTGTAAGCATGATTTGTAAGTAGTGCATAGCATAGCCACCATTGGTTCTGACTGGATAGTTTATATAGGACCCGTTGATAATGTAAATAGTGCCAGGCAAGCATAGCCGCCATTGGGCCCGACTGGATACTCTGCATAGGACCCGTTGATAATGTAAATAGTGCCGGGCAGGCATAGCCGCCATTGGGACCCACAGGGCCAGTTGATAGTGTATATAACTGTAAATGGTATGACGTAAAGTCTGTAGAACTGTAGTGTATTATGTGATATGTAAACTAAAGTGCTTATGTGCAATGTCCTATGTGTTATACATGCTACCTGTTTATGTTATATATGTGGTGAAAAATAACCGGGTGGACATTTATTACTTTTAAGCAAGAGTTGGTGTCAATTACGCTGCAAGCGAGTCCTCCATATGCACTGGGCATGCGCTACCTCACAGTATATATGTCCCCATCCTAGTATATATGATCTCCCATCCTGGTATGTATGGTCCCCACCCTGGTATATATGTCCACTATCCTGGTATACATGGCATGACACCCACCCTGTTATATATGTCCCCAATGTCTTATGTATGTCCCCCATTCTGATATATACACTGTATGTCCCCAATCCTGGTAAATATATACATATACATATATATATATATATACACCCCCCTGATATAAATGTTGCCCATTCTGGTATGGGATGTCCCCAATCCTGGTATATAAACTAGTGTGGGGAGCATACAGTGTGTATATATATAGACATATATATATATATATATATATATATATATATATATACTGTTTATATATATATATATATATATATATATATATATATATATATATATACACGCACACACACATATATATATATATATATATATATATATACACATGCCCCCTCCTGGTACATATGTCCCTTCATTCTGGTACATATATCCCCATCCGTGCACATAGTCCCTCATGGCTTACCAAGGGAAGGGGTTGCAGGGGTGCATGGAGTGGCTTCACGGGTCCAGCCAGGTGGGGCGAAACCTGGAGTTGTGTGGGGAGTCGCGACACCTTTTCGTGGGCGCCACCATTATTATGTCCCAGCATGCATTGCTGAGAGGTATAATATTCTCTTGTGTTCAGACTGCCAGAAACAGGCTGCAGAGGTGCTTGTGCAGACTGCGAGTGGTGGACATTTTCTTGAAGTCTAGACAGCATGAAATGCATCTTGGCAATATATGCTGATATATGCTGGGACACCCCAAGCAAGTGCCGTAACTGCCCCCACAGCTCCAGGCTTTGCCCCCACTCCTCTTTGGACTCTTGAAGCCACCGCATGCACCCCTGCAACCTCCCCTCAGTAAGTGTTTTTTTAATTTGTATTTTAAGATGCACCCCCAATTTCCCCCACACCTCCCATTAAAGACAACTTGTTGTTACCTCTGGGAATCCTTATTGATATAAGCGAATACATACTGAAGTGCCTGTGAAATGATCAACAAGTGCTGACTACTGGGTGGCCACCCTACTGGATCCCCATTACAAGGACAATATGTCATCCATGCTTCCATCACTGGAACATGATAAGGTCACCTCTTCATCATAGCACAATACCAACAACAAGCAAATTAAAAACTCAGTCATATACCTTTATTCCTAACCATAGTATTCAAGTGTGGCTGCCTACTTTGAACAATATTTTTTTTTTTAAATCAACATTTTGGGCTTCCAGGGTACTCAGTCAACAGCATAGGGAAAGTCCCAAGAGCAAAAGGGTTAGTATTGATAGCAGAAAGGGTAGCTGGTGTACCTTACTGGAGCCGAAATCTAGGCTCTGTAGGGGGAACTGTGACAACATGTTTTATAGGAGTCTTTTTAAAAAATTTTGCTCTGTGGGGGAACTTGCCAATCTTTGATGTGTGGGTCAAATATCATAAGGCTGTATAGGGGTATTTTTGAAAATTGGTGCTTTGTAGGGGAATTTTGTAAATTTTGGCTGTGTAGGTCAACTGTGAAACAGGCTTTGTAGGAGCCGTGTTTTAAATTTGGTGCTCTGTGCATGAACTTTGCCAATAAAGGCTGTGTGGTTCATTTGTGAAAACAGGCTCAGTAGGGGCCTTTGTTTGACCTTTGGATTTATTTAAAGCTATATATATTTATATATATATATATATATACATATATACATTAATATATAAAGCTGAATGTGTGTATGTGTGTGTGTATGTATGTATGTATATCCGGGATTAGCATCTACACCGTCGCAACTACAGCCACAAAATTTTGCACAGTCACACGTCTCGACCCCGGGAGCGTCATAGGCTGTGATGTGAGGCGAAATTTTAACCCTGCGTGTTCCAGTTCACCAAACAATTTTGCCCCTATCTACATAATGGGAAAAAAGTGAATGGAAACGTGTTGGAGGAAAATCGACAGCTGCCAACTACAGCCACAAAATTTTGCACAGTCACACGTCTGGACCCCGGGGGCGTCATCTGCTATGTTGTGAGGTGAAATTTTAACCCCGCACATTCCAATTCATCAAACAATTTTGCCCCTATCTACATAATGGGGAAAAAGTGACAGTTATCAGTTGACAGTTGTGAATGAGAGGGGCTTAATGACAGCACCAAAGACTAACAGCATATACCAGCATATAGTCACTAAGGTGGGGCCCCAACATGGGATATTCAAAACGCACGGGGACATGTATACACTCCACACGCACACAAAGAGTAGCAGCAAGTGTATAGTCTCTAAAGTGCAGCCCCAACATTGGATACTCACCACGCACCCGAACAAACACACACACACACCACAAAGAGATACACACATCCCATGGGGACACACACACACCCTATAGCGACACATGCACTCACCCCACAGGGACACACACACACCACAAAGAGACACACACAACACAGACACACACACACCACACAGATCCCCCCCCCACAGCGACACACACACACATAGCCACCCTATAGGGACACATGCACTCACCCCACAGGGCACACACACACACCACAAAGAGACACACACAACACAGAGACACACACCCCACAAAGACACCCCCCCCCCACAGGGACACACACCCACCCTATAGGGACACATGCACTCACTAGGGATGGGCGAGTCTACTCGCTAGGACTCGGGACTCGGCGATTCTGAAGGTACTCGCAGGACTCGTTACTCGGCGAATCTCCCAGCTTGGACTCGCACAGTGACGAGTCCAATGGAATTCAATGTCAATAAGCTTGACTCGTCACAGATACCCGCTGTCAGCAGCGAGTCTGAGCGAGTCTACGATTCCGAGTCCTACGAGTCTACGAATCCGAGTCCTGTATACTGTATTCGGGATTCGGACTGTGGAATACAGAATCTGTTATGTTGCGAGTCAGCACAGCGTGCGTGTTAGGTCAGAAAACTTGTGAAGATAGCCAATCATAGTCAGTAATGGCATAGCAAAGTTGGTTGTGTCAGGACTATGATTGGCTGCTGTCCATCGTCATGCCTATGTCATCTATGACAGGCAAGGCAGTATATAAGGCTTGTCCCCGCCATTTTGGGCACATTCCTGAGACGATCTGACCTAGTATAGGGAGAGAGAGATATATGCTGGAGCAGATCAGGGATTGTCAGTGTAGGGAAGATTCCTTATATTAACCCAAAAAGCTCTTCTGAGAGCTAGGAGGAGGACGGAGTAGTGCTGTGTAGGCAGGCAGGCAGGGAGGGAAGGAAGGAGAAGCCTTAGTGCACACAGGACGGACCTCATAGCTTAGCTTACTCACTCAGCTTTGCTAACAGCTGCAGTCAGAGGCTTAGCTGAGGTGCTGTTTCATTTTTGTTTTTGCACCAGATCGATTTTTGTTCCTAATAAGCCATAGAGCGTTATTTTTTCTGTGGCAGACCAGTGCGTTGCTGCTAGCACGTACTCCACCTTAGGGAGTGTAGTGTGCGGCTTCACTGCCAAGTGTGAGTGCGCACACTTACCCCGCCAGCAAGTGACGCATTCAGCTAACCTAACCACATCTTGGTGGCTGTGCGCACTTGAAACTAATTTTTTTAGGGAGTGTAGTGTGCGGCTTCACTGCCAAGTGTGACAGCGCACACTTACCCCGCCAGCAAGTGACGCATTCAGCTAACCTAACCACATCTCGGTGGCTGTGCGCACTTGAAACTAATTTTTTTAGGGAGTGTAGTGTGCGGCTTCACTGCCAAGTGTGACAGCGCACACTTACCCCGCCAGCAAGTGACGCATTCAGCTAACCTAACCACATCTCGGTGGCTGTGCGCACTTCAAACCAATTTTTTTAGGGAGTGTAGTGTGCGGTTTCACTGCCAAGTGTGAGAGCGCACACTTACCCCGCCAGCAAGTGACGCATTCAGCTAACCTAACCACATCTCGGTGGCTGTGCGCACTTGAAACTAATTTTTTTAGGGAGTGTAGTGTGCGGCTTCACTGCCAAGTGTGACAGCGCACACTTACCCCGCCAGCAAGTGACGCATTGAGCTAACCTAACCACATCTCGGTGGCTGTGCGCACTTGAAACTAATTTTTTTAGGGAGTGTAGTGTGCGGCTTCACTGCCAAGTGTGACAGCGCACACTTACCCCGCCAGCAAGTGACGCATTCAGCTAACCTAACCACATCTCGGTGGCTGTGCGCACTTCAAACCAATTTTTTTAGGGAGTGTAGTGTGCGGTTTCACTGCCAAGTGTGAGAGCGCACACTTACCCCGCCAGCAAGTGACGCATTCAGCTAACCTAACCACATCTCGGTGGCTGTGCGCACTTGAAACTAATTTTTTTAGGGAGTGTAGTGTGCGGCTTCACTGCCAAGTGTGACAGCGCACACTTACCCCGCCAGCAAGTGACGCATTCAGCTAACCTAACCACATCTCGGTGGCTGTGCGCACTTGAAACTAATTTTTTTAGGGAGTGTAGTGTGCGGCTTCACTGCCAAGTGTGACAGCGCACACTTACCCCGCCAGCAAGTGACGCATTCAGCTAACCTAACCACATCTCGGTGGCTGTGCGCACTTCAAACCAATTTTTTTAGGGAGTGTAGTGTGCGGTTTCACTGCCAAGTGTGAGAGCGCACACTTACCCCGCCAGCAAGTGACGCATTCAGCTAACCTAACCACATCTCGGTGGCTGTGCGCACTTGAAACTAATTTTTTTAGGGAGTGTAGTGTGCGGCTTCACTGCCAAGTGTGACAGCGCACACTTACCCCGCCAGCAAGTGACGCATTCAGCTAACCTAACCACATCTCGGTGGCTGTGCGCACTTGAAACTAATTTTTTTAGGGAGTGTAGTGTGCGGCTTCACTGCCAAGTGTGACAGCGCACACTTACCCCGCCAGCAAGTGACGCATTCAGCTAACCTAACCACATCTCGGTGGCTGTGCGCACTTCAAACCAATTTTTTTAGGGAGTGTAGTGTGCGGTTTCACTGCCAAGTGTGAGAGCGCACACTTACCCCGCCAGCAAGTGACGCATTCAGCTAACCTAACCACATCTCGGTGGCTGTGCGCACTTGAAACTAATTTTTTTAGGGAGTGTAGTGTGCGGCTTCACTGCCAAGTGTGACAGCGCACACTTACCCCGCCAGCAAGTGACGCATTCAGCTAACCTAACCACATCTCGGTGGCTGTGCGCACTTGAAACTAATTTTTTTAGGGAGTGTAGTGTGCGGCTTCACTGCCAAGTGTGAGAGCGCACACTTACCCCGCCAGCAAGTGACGCATTCAGCTAACCTAACCACATCTCGGTGGCTGTGCGCACTTGAAACTAATTTTTTTAGGGAGTGTAGTGTGCGGCTTCACTGCCAAGTGTGAGAGCGCACACTTACCCCGCCAGCAAGTGACGCATTCAGCTAACCTAACCACATCTCGGTGGCTGTGCGCACTTGAAACTAATTTTTTTAGGGAGTGTAGTGTGCGGCTTCACTGCCAAGTGTGACAGCGCACACTTACCCCGCCAGCAAGTGACGCATTCAGCTAACCTAACCACATCTCGGTGGCTGTGCGCACTTCAAACCAATTTTTTTAGGGAGTGTAGTGTGCGGCTTCACTGCCAAGTGTGCGCGCGCACACTTACCCCGCCAGCAAGTGACGCATACAGCAACACCTAACTCCAACTTGGTGACTGTGCATTCATCTACAATGTCTCAAAAAAAAACAATTACCAAAAAGGATGTTGCAAAGGGACAGGGACGAGCTCGTGGCCGCAGCAGTCTTGCCCAAGAAGGCACTGGTACAAGTACACAGCCTAGGATTGATAGAACGTCCTTTTTTCTACCTAGAAATCCCAGTACTCAAAGAAAACGTGTGTTGAGGCCGGATGAGCATGACAAGATAACATCTTGGATGGCTCAGACGCCCTCGACCACTGGTTCTTGCAGTACGCAATCATCCGTGGCAAGACATTCTAGTGTCGCTACAGACAATGCAGCGCCATCCAATCCTCAAAGTCGTCATATTGCCTCAACCCATCGGCAGCCAGAGGAAAATTTGAATATGGACCTTGGTCACTCGGATGACTTATTCGGTTCTTATCAAGGGGTTTCTTTGTCACTGCCTGACGAGATACTTGAAGTAGACGAAATGTCTACTCATGGCCAAAGTTTGGAAGTAGCGCGTCCTGAGGAAAGACACTTTCACGAAATGCAAACAGTATCTCAGGAGGTGGATGATGATGAGGATGATGAGACACACATCTCATCTGGCCAGCCTGCTCAGTCAGTTTATCCAGAATCCTTTGAACTGGAAGGGGTGGATGATGACACCACAGATCCTACCTGGATTGCTGAATTGCATAGCCAAGAGAGCAGCCAGGAGGACGAAAGTGGCTATGTACCACTGGCAAAATCACAAAGGCGTACTGTCTCCAGAACACAAACTGTGAGAACAGTTGCCCAAATAGCGTCAACTGTGGCACAAACTGTGCCAACTGTTGCACAAACTGCAAACACAGTTGCCCAAAATGTGTCCACAGTTGGTGTTGAACAGAGTCATCCTCCTCTTCCTCCAATTAAAAATAAAGGACGAACAGCCAGTGTGTGGAAATTTTTTAAGGATAGCACAACATTACCAAATATGGTTATCTGTAAGATGTGCCAGGCAAGGCTTAGCAGAGGCACGGTAAAAGGAAACCAGAGCACCAGCAGTATGCGCAAGCATATGTCTCTTAAGCACCCAATTCAGTGGGCACCCTATCAGGGTTCAAAATCAGTGCCTTCTGATCCAAACACTTCCAGGCCACCTCAGATACATCCTTCACCAGCAAGTGTTCAGGCTTCAGCTCCTGCTCAAGCGTACTCCTCCCAAGGTGCTTTACAAGACAGACATGACAGTAGTCAATCCTCTTGTCAGTCTGGTCCAAACGTGCAGTTGTCTGTGCCACAGCTGTATGAAAGACAGCGGAAGTTCCAACCGACACACCCATATTCCCAAAAAGTGACAGCGAAAATAGCCAAGTTGTTAGCTGTGGAAATGCTGCCGTTTAGGCTTGTGGGTACAGAGTCTTTTCGGGAGTTGATGGCTGAGGCAGCACCACGATACTCTGTACCCAGCCGGTACTTTTTCTCACGTAGTGCCGTTCCCGCCTTACACCAGCACGTGGTTAACAACTTAAAACGTGCTTTAACAAATGCTGTCACCGCCAAAGTCCACCTAACTACGGACACGTGGACAAGTAGTTGTGGACAGGGCAGATACATTTCACTAACGGCTCACTGGATCAACCTGGTGGAGAGTGTCCCAACTTCTAAAACTGTACCATCTGACATACTTCCAACTCCACGAATAGCGGGCCCAACATCATTCCGGGTGTCTGCCTCCTCATATATGTCCAGTGCCCAATCTGCTTCTGCCACTTCCTTGTCCACTGCTGAGCCTCAAGCACCATCACGTCCGAGTTGGGAGCTTTGCAGTACTGCTTCTGCAAGGCGACAACAGGCTCTTCTGAAGCTTATCTGCCTAGGTGACACACGTCACACTGCAACAGAGTTGTGGAAAGGTCTCAAGCAACAGACCGATGAGTGGCTGGCCCCACTGGAACTACAACCAGGTCTAGTTGTGAGCGATAATGGTGCAAACCTTGTGGCGGCAATAAAGCACGGTAAACTTGTACATGTGCCTTGCATGGCGCATGTCCTGAACCTGGTAGTTCAGAAATTCCTCAAAATATACCCAGAGTTATCTGAGCTACTGGATAAGGTGAGGCGAATTTGCGCCCACTTTAGACATTCGTCCACAGCAGCTGCAAGTCTTTCTGCCCTTCAAATCCAATTTAACTTGCCGAAACACAGGCTAATTTGCGACATGCCTACGCGATGGAACTCCACCTTCCATATGCTGGCAAGGTTTAATGAGCAGCAGAAGGCAATAGCGGAATTTCAGCTGCAACATGCCCGTCAACCTGGAAGTCATACCACACACATCGGTACTTTCGAGTGGGTCTGGATCGCTGACCTTTGCGAGTTGCTGGATAACTTCGAATACTGTACCAAACTCGTCAGTGGGGATCAGTCGATTATAAGTCTCACCATCCCCATGCTCTGCCTGCTCCAAGAATCCCTATTGAATCTCAAAACAGATGCTTTGAGAGCACAGCGGATGGCTATGGAGCCAGAATTGAACATCGCTGATCCTAGCCACCCTAGCCAATATCAGCAGGCTACATTGGTTCAGGAAGATGTTGATGAGGGTGATGATGAAGAAGATTTATTTTTCTCTGGTACTGATGTGAACCCTGATGGGACTCCCAACCCTACGTTTATGTCGGTACAGCATGGGTGGGCTGAAGAGGAGGAGGCGGACACCGATTTAGAGGCCACGACGCGTAGTGATCTTCATTCTGTTGTAACCGAGGAGATGAGTCTTTGCAGCTTAGCACACATGGCTGAAGTAATGTGTCAATGTGTCTCCAAAGATCCACGCGTCATACACATCTATGACAGCGACCTCTACTGGTTGTCAACGTTTTTGGACCCACGGTACAAAGACAAATTTCAGTCGCTGCTGTCGCACTCATCCAGGGGCTTAACGATGGATCATGTAAAGAGGGTTCTTCTTGATATTTTGCTGGCAATATCACCGTCTGAATCCGCTATACATCGAAGAACCAGCTCTTTCCAACAGCAGCCTTTGGTTGGGACACAAACGCCATCAATGACAAGAAGAGGTGGGGGTAAGATGTCCGCCAACTGGGCGATGTTCAACAGACCTTCCAATCAAGAACGTAATTTGACTACGGTGACCTTGAGTAGGAGACAACAATTGTCCAACATGGTGCAGCAGTATCTCAGTGACAGTACCAGCTTCCTAACCGACCCTTCTGTACCCTTTAATTACTGGGTTTCCAAGCTGCACACTTGGACTGAGCTGTCATTGTATGCCTTGGAGGTGCTGGCATGCCCAGCTGCTAGTGTGACATCAGAGCGTGTTTTCAGTGCCGCTGGGGGTATAGTCACTGATAGAAGGTCCCGCCTCACCACAGAAAATGCCGACAGGCTCACTCTAATTAAATTCAACAAGGATTGGATATCATCACAGTTCCTAAGCCCTCCTGACGACAGTACACAATCCTAGATTAACCTAATCATAATTTATATGATTGGGATATTGCGCTGTTAACAATATGCCCATTTTGGACAGGAATTAATGACAAGTCCCGTAGCTCTGTTGATTTCATTCGGCACCCAGTCCAAGCAATAATATGCTATGGGCCAAGCGCCCTGCTTTATGTAAAAAAATACGTTATTAAGCCCTTTGGGCTAATTTTTTGAGGCACCAAGCCTACGACTGCATAGTTGGCCTTGCTTCTTCTATGCTCCGAGTCCAAGCAATAATATGCAATGGGCCAAGCGCCCTGCTTTATTTAAAAATATACTTTATTAAGCCCTTTGGGCTAATTTTTTGAGGCACCAAGCCTACGACTGCATAGTTGGCCTTGCTTCTTCTATGCTCCGAGTCCAAGCAATAATATGCAATGGGCCAAGCGCCCTGCTTTATTTAAAAATATACTTTATTAAGCCCTTTGGGCTAATTTTTTGAGGCACCAAGCCTACCACTGCATAGTTGGCCTTGCTTCTTCTATGCTCCGAGTCCAAGCAATAATATGCAATGGGCCAAGCGCCCTGCTTTATTTAAAAATATACTTTATTAAGCCCTTTGGGCTAATTTTTTGAGGCACCAAGCCTACGACTGCATAGTTGGCCTTGCTTCTTCTATGCTCCGAGTCCAAGCAATAATATGCAATGGGCCAAGCGCCCTGCTTTATTTAAAAATATACTTTATTAAGCCCTTTGGGCTAATTTTTTGAGGCACCAAGCCTACGACTGCATAGTTGGCCTTGCTTCTTCTATGCTCCGAGTCCAAGCAATAATATGCAATGGGCCAAGCGCCCTGCTTTATTTAAAAATATACTTTATTAAGCCCTTTGGGCTAATTTTTTGAGGCACCAAGCCTACCACTGCATAGTTGGCCTTGCTTCTTCTATGCTCCTAGTCCAAGCAATAATATGCAATGGGCCAAGCGCCCTGCTTTATTTAAAAATATACTTTATTAAGCCCTTTGGGCTAATTTTTTGAGGCACCAAGCCTACCACTGCATAGTTGGCCTTGCTTCTTCTATGCTCCGAGTCCAAGCAATAATATGCAATGGGCCAAGCGCCCTGCTTTATTTAAAAATATACTTTATTAAGCCCTTTGGGCTAATTTTTTGAGGCACCAAGCCTACCACTGCATAGTTGGCCTTGCTTCTTCTATGCTCCTAGTCCAAGCAATAATATGCAATGGGCCAAGCGCCCTGCTTTATTTAAAAATATACTTTATTAAGCCCTTTGGGCTAATTTTTTGAGCCACACAGGCTAACAAGCTTATCATGGTTTGGGAGACACCCTGGCTAACAAGCTTTGTATGGCCCTTAGACCTACATGTATACCAAAAATGGGAAACAGCCCCTTGGGCTAATTTTTCGAGCCACACAGGCTAACAAGCTTATCATGGTTTGGGAGACACCCTGGCTAACAAGCTTTGTATGGCCCTTAGACCTACTTTTATACCAAAAATGGGAAACAGCCCCTTGGGCTAATTTTTTGAGCCACCCAGCCTAACAAGCTTATCATGGTTTGGGAGACACCCTGGCTAAGAAGCTTTGTATGGCCCTTAGATGTACATTTATACCAAAAATGGGAAACAGCCCCTTGGGCTAATTTTTTGAGCCACACAGGCTAACAAGCTTATCATGGTTTGGGAGACACCCTGGCTAACAAGCTTTGTATGGCCCTTAGACCTACATGTATACCAAAAATGGGAAACAGCCCCTTGGGCTAATTTTTCGAGCCACACAGGCTAACAAGCTTATCATGGTTTGGGAGACACCCTGGCTAACAAGCTTTGTATGGCCCTTAGACCTACTTTTATACCAAAAATGGGAAACAGCCCCTTGGGCTAATTTTTTGAGCCACCCAGCCTAACAAGCTTATCATGGTTTGGTAGACACCCTGGCTAAGAAGCTTTGTATGGCCCTTAGACGTACATTTATACCAAAAATGGGAAACAGCCCCTTGGGCTAATTTTTTGAGCCACACAGGCTAACAAGCTTATCATGGTTTGGGAGACACCCTGGCTAACAAGCTTTGTATGGCCCTTAGACCTACATGTATACCAAAAATGGGAAACAGGCCCTTGGGCTAATTTTTTCAGGCACCAATCCTATGCCTGCATCGTGGGCGTTGCTTGGACTATCATCCTGCTGGAGCCTGTTGAAGGGTCCCACTGTACGCTCCATACAAAACGCGTAGACGCGATGTGTAGCATGTAGACGTCCCAGCCTCTCACATGTGTGTTCATAGTCTTGTTGCCATAGCGAGGCATAAAGTAACCCCACAAACACAGGCACTGTTTGTCAGCAACAGTTGTATGTGGAGTCATGATTTGACACTTAGTAACCAAGGTGACTTCATGCGCCATGCGGGCCGTAAAGTACTTGCTAATGATGCTCTCTCCCCTGTCCACCACGCCAACTGTCTCGGGGTAATCCTTGACTCCTCCCTCTCCTTCAAGCCCCACCTGTAGTCCCTAACCAAGTCCCTGTGACTCCAACTCAAAAATATTTAACCAATTCGGTCGTTCCTCAATCCTGACACTGCTGAAACACTCATAAATGCCCTCATCATCTCCCGCCTTGACTACTGCAACCTCCTTCGCATAGGTCTCCCTGCCAACTCTCTTGCAACTCTCCAATCTATACTAAACTCTCCTGCCCGGCTAATCCATCTGTCCTCACGCTACTCCCCTACTCTCCACGCCGCCTTCTGTTTGGCGGTGGAGGGTTCACAGCACGCCGCCCTCTGTAGTAAGCTTCTCTGTGGGTAAAGTAAAAAAAAATTTGGTGAATGCATTGCATTTGGAAACAAAAACATAGGTCAAACATTAAGTTGCACGCTTTTTAGACTCTGTGTATCTGTGTATTATTAATCAGATATTTGTTATTATTATGAAAGAATAACCAACTGTACATAACATAAAGGAATACGTGACTTTCTTTGCTAATTCCATACTAATACATAATTTTTCACCCCCTGATTAACACCCACCCCCCCCCATCCCATCTAATCTAGACAATCAATAACACCAATGGTTCACATGAAAAAAAAAAGTCCCCCTGACTTCACTTTTTACTTGACATACTTAATTCACAAAACGTTTAGCTTATATCATCTATATAAAGCAGGGAAGGGGTTGAAAGGTATACAATATATATATATATAATCTATTTATATAATCGGGAGTTTGAAATTCCGGCACTGTAGCCTAATCCCAAACTCCTTAGCGTCACTGCGAGCGGAGACGCGTATGCGCCTTCGCGAGCCGCAGACGCTTAACTCACACAGCCGCTATAGCGTTTTCTCGAGCGGCCTCGCTCCCTCCGCTCACAGCAAGACCTGCGCCCCTCACAGCGGCCAATCCGCCCCGGCATGCTGGCATTTGTACTTCCCCCGTCTGTGCACCCACAGGTCTTAGCAGATCACTGATGCTGACAGCGGGGGGGGACAACACAGACAATCAAATCAGGAGGAGGTCAGTGTCAGGAGGAGATGACAGACGCCCGCCGGGGCCTGTGACACTGCAGAGGTCACAGCGGGGCTGTGTGTGCGGACAACGGGGAGGCCGGGGGCTACGGACGTACCGGACACGTCCTCTGCTCCTGGAGATGTGCCGCGGTTCCGCGCTCGCAGCGTATCTGACGCTGGAGCTGCGCTCACCACGCCCACACCACGCCCTCTGCCAAACAACCCACACCTCTCACTAACCTCCTGCAGCTAACCACACCCCATGTTTACCTTTGCCATGATGTCATTTAGCTGCGGCCGCTATCTTTAATAAGGTCAGAAATTATGGCAGTAATCGGATCTCTGCTCCCTCTAGCACGCCCCAACACTGTAGCACCATCTATTAACCCTATTCTCATCACCTATATACTCTGCTACCCACAGAGCCGTCTTTATACTCTGCTACCTCAGACCCGCCTGTATACTCTGCTACCTCAGACCCGCCTGTATACTCTGCTACCCACAGACCCGCCTGTATACTCTGCTACCCACAGACCCGCCTGTATACTCTGCTACCTCAGACCCGCCTGTATACTCTGCTACCCACAGACCCGCCTGTATACTCTGCTACCTCAGACCCGCCTGTATACTCTGCTACCCACAGACCCGCCTGTATACTCTGCTACCCACAGACCCGCCTGTATACTCTGCTACCTCAGACCCGCCTGTATACTCTGCTACCCACAGACCCGCCTGTATACTCTGCTACCCACAGACCCGCCTGTATACTCTGCTACCCACAGAGACGCCTGTATACTCTGCTACCTCAGACCCGCCTGTATACTCTGCTACCCACAGACCCGCCTGTATACTCTGCTACCTCAGACCCGCCTGTATACTCTGCTACCCACAGACCCGCCTGTATACTCTGCTACCCACAGAGACGCCTGTATACTCTGCTACCTCAGACCCGCCTGTATACTCTGCTACCCACAGACCCGCCTGTATACTCTGCTACCTCAGACCCGCCTGTATACTCTGCTACCTCAGACCCGCCTGTATACTCTGCTACCTCAGACCCGCCTGTATACTCTGCTACCCACAGACCCGCCTGTATACTCTGCTACCCACAGAGACGCCTGTATACTCTGCTACCTCAGACCCGCCTGTATACTCTGCTACCCACAGACCCGCCTGTATACTCTGCTACCTCAGACCCGCCTGTATACTCTGCTACCCACAGACCCGCCTGTATACTCTGCTACCCACAGAGACGCCTGTATACTCTGCTACCTCAGACCCGCCTGTATACTCTGCTACCCACAGACCCGCCTGTATACTCTGCTACCTCAGACCCGCCTGTATACTCTGCTACCTCAGACCCGCCTGTATACTCTGCTACCCACAGACCCGCCTGTATACTCTGCTACCCACAGAGACGCCTGTATACTCTGCTACCTCAGACCCGCCTGTATACTCTGCTACCCACAGACCCGCCTGTATACTCTGCTACCCACAGAGCCACGTGTATACTCTGCTACCCACAGACCCGAAATGGAACCTAATGTATATATTAATAAATAATACTAAATGTACACAACAGTGCTGCAGACACATACCTTGGCATACGGGCCACCGGGTGAAGGAAGGACAGCCGGTCATAAAAATGGTAGTGGTTGAGCAATGGAGCGGCTCCCGGTTGTCTCTCAGAGTACTGCCGGTACTGCTTCTTATGCTGGTCCCGGCAGCTCCTCCACCGTTTTTTAAGATGGTCAACTGTGAAATGATTTGAAACCGGCTTTAGAGATGTGTAATATTTGAAACAACAAAAGTATGTGTACAAATCAACAATAACATTTTATTCATTTTGTGTGTGTAATGTGTATACAAGGCACAGTGACACGACAGTGTGGAACATCATCAACAGCATTACGGACATTGAGCTCACGTGGCCACAATCACAAATGAGGCAGGACACATGTCAACGCATAGAGAATGTAATAGTGCGGGCACCAGACTCTGGTCATTAGTGGTATTTATATACACCCAACCCCTTGGCCGAAAGAGCCAGGAGGATCAGACATTAAACTCATTGTACTGTTGTGACCCCATCCAAATATAGGCAACTATGCGGTGGAGCATGATAACACATTCAGGGTCCTGTATACCCTGCTATGGGGGCCCTGTATTCCCACTGCTGGGGGCCCTGTAAACCCACTGGGCCACTGTCTACCCACTGCTGGGGGCCCTGTATACCCACTGCTGGGGGGGCCTGTACACACACTGAGGGCCCTGTATACAGGGACTGACTGGCACCCTACAGTTTGGGTCGCAACCCTCCCTCACTGGCCCGACACAGGTGAGGACGGGGTGTGGGGGGGGGTGATGACTGGCGGCCGCCTCACAGTCACCGCAGCTCCCGCATTATCCTATGGCTCGCTCCCAGCCGCAGCCTCGCGCTCCTCACAGCCGCTCGCTAACAGTCGCAGCCGCACGCCACTCACAGACGCTCACTCCCGGACGCAGCCGCGTGCTGATGACGTCATCGCGCGGCCAGGAGCTTCCGTTTCCGCCTGCTGCTTCAGGGACATGCGGATTATTCATGCTCCTGCAGCCGCATGACCCGTGGCACCTGGGCCAGTCCGCCCCTGCCTGTATACCACAATATGGGGGCATGTATACCCAGCTGGGGGCCTGTATACTCTGCAGGGGGAGGTGTATACTCTGCTGGGGGGCTGTCTACCAGTGATAGCCGCTGTATACCAGGATGGCGGTGAATATGTTTTCATAGTTTTTCGGGGCAAAAATAGGGGGGTCGGCTTATACACGGGTCGGCTTATACACGAGTATATATACAGTAAATGCAATATATAACGTGTAAACTCATTTAACTTACTTAGATTGCTCTGTTCCTCATGGTCACTCCGATGGAACGCAGGGAACATCTCTTGGGCGATCTCTCTCCAGGCTGTATTAATTAGGGTCGTATCCCCATACTCAGGATCTGTAGGGAGCCATAGAAATGGACGAGCCTCCACAAGTGCAATAAGACGCAGCGTGTTCACCATGCCACGTCCTGCTGCCATGATTGCACTGATGAATGGATCGCTCTGTGTGTGCGCCTGTCAGCGCGACTCGCTTCCTGTTTCCTTAAACCATGGTGTGTGCTGGAGAATCCCTTCCCTCGCATCATCGGCTACAAGCCTCAAAATAAGAGAAAAACCAGCGAGTTTGGACTCGCACACTTTCAGAGACACATCAGCGAGTTGTAAATGTCATTATTCGCTATTACTCGGGTCCCTATTCATTAACATTGGACTCGCTGGACTCGCAACGAGTCCCGAGTCCTTGACTCGGACTCGTTGGGGTCTTGCGATTCCGAGTCTTTTCGGACTCGCCCATCTCTAGCACTCACCCCACAGGGACACACACACACCACAAAAAGACACACGCCACACCAAGACACACACACACCACACAGACCCCCCACACAGACACACACACACACACATACACACCCTATAGGGACACATGCACTCACCCCACAGGGGGACACACACACACACACACCACAAAGAGACACACACAACACAGAGACACACAGACCCCACACAGACACCCCCCTCACAGGGACACACACACACATACACACCCTCTGGGACACATGCACTCACCCCACAGGGGCACACACACACACACACCACAAAGAGACACACAATAGAGACACACACACCACACAGACCCACCCCCACAGGGACACACACACATACACACCCTATAGGGACACATGCACTCACCCCACAGGGACACACACATACACACACCCCAGGGACACACACAGCACACAGACAGATACAGATGTGCACAAATCACCTCACACAACTCGCCTCATACTTGTGCTATCTTTAATTTCCAAATATAAACATATGATTAAAAACAGCCAATGTGCAACACATGTGCTATATAGGGAATTAAGGTAGATGTCAGTCACATGAGCTGTCTATTATGTGTATGTGTGAGGGAACATATACTGCCCGGCCGGGGGGAAGGTTTACTGTTGGCTGGAGATTTATTAGGCTGCCTATAGCAACCAATCACAGCTCAGCTTCTATTTTCTTACAGGTCATTAATATGACATATTTAAATTTTATTTATGTATGTGTGTATATCCGGGATTGGCATCTACACCGTCGCAACTACAGCCACAAAATTTTGCACAGTCACATGTCTGGACCCCGGGAGCGTCATAGGCTATGTTGTGAGGCGAAATTTTAACCGCGCATTCCAGTTCACCAAACAATTTTGCCTCTATCTACATAATGGGGAAAAAGTGACAGTTACCAGTTGACAGTTGTGAATGAGAGGGGCTTAATGACAGCACCAAAGACTAACAGCACATAACAGCATATAGTCACTAAGGTGGGGCCCCAACATGACATATTCACCACGCACGGGGACATGTATACACACCATATGCACACAAAGAGTAACAGCAAGTGTATAGGCGCTAAGGTGCAGCCCCAACATTGGATACTCCCCACGCACCCGAACACACACACACACCACAAAGAGACACACACAACACAGAGACACACACACCCCCAAGGGGACACACACACACACCCTATAGCGACACATGCACTCACCCCACAGGGACACACACACACACACACCACAAAGAGACACACACAACACCACACAGACGCCCCCCACAGGGACACACACACATAGCCACCCTATAGGGACACATGCACTCACCCCACAGGGACACACACACATACACACACCACAAAGAGACACACACACACCACACAGACCCCCCCCCCACAGGGACACACACACATACACACCCTATAGGGACACACACACACCACAAAGGGACACACACAACACAGAGACCCACACCCCACACAGACACCCCCCCTACAGGGACACATTCACATACACACCCTATAGGGACACATGCACTCACCCCACAGGGACACACACACACACCACAAAGAGACACAACACAGATATACACACACCACACAGACCCCCCCACAGGGACACACACACATACGCATCCTATAGGGGCACATGCACTCACCCCACAGGGACACACACACCACAAAGGGACACACACAACAGAGACACACACCACACAGACCCCCCCACAGGGACACACACATACACACACCCCAGGGACACACACACCACACAGACAGACACAGATGTGTATTTTATAAGTCTTGGTCACACATGAATAGTTTTCAATATATATTGGGGCTCTCCCACATCTATTCTTAATCATGTTTCATCGGTTTTGGAGAGTTTCTGTACCAAAAATACAGTTGCACAAATAAACTGCTTTTCTTATAGATGCTTTTATTATTTCATCAAGGATTAAAATTGCAGATATGACGTGCTCATGACATAATAAAAATTCTTTAAAGTTACATGGAACTGGATGAGAGGACATTGAGGGGTTAAAGTCCTACTCCAAACACAACAGGACTCACATGGTAGTCTTTTCAAACAAAATACTGTGATACTGAGACATACATGAATTAGGTTTGAGGGCACTAGCCCAAGGTGTATAGAAGTTCTAGTATATAGTCCCTTTTCTCTATACCCACAACTAATCATTTGCTATCTCAAACCTCCAATTGTCCAGAGTATATCATCAATATTAAGTTTCATGCTTACCCATGTAAAGTGCCCGTGTGCCTGGATGACCTCTAGGGGACGCCCCGACGCGTTTCCCTGATTGCTTCCTCAGGGGGCATGCTTTTGACTATGTCCCCCCATCCTATATACCCCCCACTACTACCGCCCACCACCTGTCTATAATTACGCCGCTCCTTGCCGCACACGGGAGGCCGCGCTATCCCGAGCGGCGGTTTCCGGCGTTCATCCACAGGAAGTGCGTCATTTGACGCTCCTTCCCGTGTGTCAGAAGCCTTTCACCACAGCCCGGAGGTGCGCGACCGCGCATGCGCGGTCCGCTGACGCCATTTTGGAAGAGGGCAAATCTGCCCACTTCCTTTTTACTAACACTGGTCTATATTGATCACAATATTAAGGGAACCATCACTTTGTGCCACATGAAAACGACATTATACCAGGCATGACCTTATGCATTAGTATATATAACATTCTGGAGGAACGAAATTCCATATTTTCTGATGTTGTTTTTTCCATTTCCTCTTTTTTCCTCTTCCACCCTATATATGGAAGGCCCGGATCGTCACATTGTAGAAAGGGGTTCCACATTGTTATAATGTCCAGAGTTTACTATGGTAGACCATTGTGTGGGGGAATACAGAATAGCTAAAAAACATAGAAAAATACAAATAGAAACAGTTAAAACCATATCAGTGATTGTCCTAAAAGGAACCCTCAGGAAACTGGGGTTCCACAGCATGGCAGACGACCGAAACCATATATGCAGAGTCAACCAAAAGATCAAGATCCGTCATTTTTATTGGGCGGACTTGAGTCACCCTCCATCCAAAGATGGAAAGGGATTACAAGTCCCCCAGTAGTCTATGAGGCGTAAATACGCTTTCATATTAGAGATATGAGGAAAAACTCAGTTTTTCGTTCAGTCCACCCGGGGACTGTGTCCCTAGACGGACTATCCATTGACATTCCCTCCTCTCAAGAGCTCTCTTATAGTCCCCACCTCTTGCCCCTAGATGACATACGTCGATAGCTTTGAATTTTAGGTTGGTTGGGTCGCAATCATGAGTGGATTTAAAGTGGCGGGGTAGAGTTTTTAAATTGGGATCACCGGGTTCCATCTTCTTAGCTGCCTCTATGTCCCTAATATGCTCCCTTACTCTGACACGGAATTCCCGTGATGTAAGGCCAATGTATATCAGGCCACAGGGGCATGTGGCGTGATATATCACGTTCTTTGTAGTACATGTCAGGTAATGCCGAATATCATATACGCGTGCACTATTGGCCGCTGTAAATGTTTTTGTTCTTTCCATGTTCCGGCACGCCAGACATGAGCCACATGGGTAAAATCCCAGAGTCCTTCTACTTCCACTCACTATAGGTTTAGATTCCCTCACATAATGGCTATGTACCAACATGTCTTTAAGGCTACTACTCCTCCTTGCAGTCAGCATTGGTCTTTCAGTGACTGCGTCACTTATACCAGGTACCAGTCTCAGAATTCCCCAGTGTCTTTTTAAGATACCCCTAATCCTATCCCATTTGTCGTTATATGTTGTTATAAAACGGACCACTTGAGGTTCCTGATTCAAATCCTTCCCTTCAGACCGGTCACCCCCCAGCAGTAAGGTATTCCTATTCTTCCTTCGGGCCCTGATATATCCCGCTTAAGGCATCGCTTACTGTAACCTCTTGCCAGGAAACGATCTCTCAAATCCTCAGCCTGTCCTTCAAAAAAGCTATCCGTTGAGCACACTCTTCTTGCTCGTAAATACTGGCCAATTGGAATTGCAGAGATCGTTGCCGGTGTATGGGCCGAGGAAGCGTGCAATACAGCGTTTACTGATGTATCTTTTCGATACATATCGGTTTGTATAGACCCGTCGGAATGAATCTAGAGTTTAATATCTAAAAAGTCCACCGATGACGCATGATGTGTGTAGGTCAGTTTGATATTATACTCATTAGAATTCAAATGAACCATAAAGGTTTCCAATTGAGAAACTGTTCCCTTCCACAACATCAATACATCATCGATGTACCTCACCCATGACAGCACCTGGGTGGCGGCGCAGGCGCCCCCCCCGAAAATCTCCCTCTCCCAGAAGCCAAGAAAGAGATTTGCGTAGGAGGGCGCGCACGCCGCCCCCATTGCTGTCTTTAAGGACCGGTTTTTCCTTCAGCAGCGGGGGACAGCAATGGGGGCGGCGTGCGCGCCCTCCTACGCAAATCTCTTTCTTGGCTTCTGGGAGAGGGAGATTTTCGGGGGGGGCGCCTGCGCCGCCACCCAGGTGCTGTCATGGATGAGGTACATCGATGATGTATTGATGTTGTGGAAGGGAACAGTTTCTCAATTGGAAACCTTTATGGTTCATTTGAATTCTAATGAGTATAATATCAAACTGACCTACACACATCATGCGTCATCGGTGGACTTTTTAGATATTAAACTCCAGATTCATTCCGACGGGTCTATACAAACCGATATGTATCGAAAAGATACATCAGTAAACGCTGTATTGCACGCTTCCTCGGCCCATACACCGGCAACGATCTCTGCAATTCCAATTGGCCAGTATTTAAGGGCAAGAAGGGTGTGCTCAACGGATAGCTTTTTTGAAGGACAGGCTGAGGATTTGAGAGATCGTTTCCTGGCAAGAGGTTACAGTAAGCGATGCATTAAGCGGGGATATATCAGGGCCCGAAGGAAGAATAGGAATACCTTACTGCTGGGGGGTGACCGGTCTGAAGGGAAGGATTTGAATCAGGAACCTCAAGTGGTCCGTTTTATAACAACATATAACGACAAATGGGATAGGATTAGGGGTATCTTAAAAAGACACTGGGGAATTCTGAGACTGGTACCTGGTATAAGTGACGCAGTCACTGAAAGACCAATGCTGACTGCAAGGAGGAGTAGTAGCCTTAAAGACATGTTGGTACATAGCCATTATGTGAGGGAATCTAAACCTATAGTGAGTGGAAGTAGAAGGACTCTGGGATTTTACCCATGTGGCTCATGTCTGGCGTGCCGGAACATGGAAAGAACAAAAACATTTACAGCGGCCAATAGTGCACGCGTATATGATATTCGGCATTACCTGACATGTACTACAAAGAACGTGATATATCACGCCACATGCCCCTGTGGCCTGATATACATTGGCCTTACATCACGGGAATTCCGTGTCAGAGTAAAGGAGCATATTAGGGACATAGAGGCAGCTAAGAAGATGGAACCCGGTGATCCCAATTTAAAAACTCTACCCCGCCACTTTAAATCCACTCATGATTGCGACCCAACCAACCTAAAATTCAAAGCTATCGACGTATGTCATCTAGGGGCAAGAGGTGGGGACTATAAGAGAGCTCTTGAGAGGAGGGAATGTCAATGGATAGTCCGTCTAGGGACACAGTCCCCGGGTGGACTGAACGAAAAACTGAGTTTTTCCTCATATCTCTAATATGAAAGCGTATTTACGCCTCATAGACTACTGGGGGACTTGTAATCCCTTTCCATCTTTGGATGGAGGGTGACTCAAGTCCGCCCAATAAAAATGACGGATCTTGATCTTTTGGTTGACTCTGCATATATGGTTTCGGTCGTCTGCCATGCTGTGGAACCCCAGTTTCCTGAGGGTTCCTTTTAGGACAATCACTGATATGGTTTTAACTGTTTCTATTTGTATTTTTCTATGTTTTTTAGCTATTCTGTATTCCCCCACACAATGGTCTACCATAGTAAACTCTGGACATTATAACAATGTGGAACCCCTTTCTACAATGTGACGATCCGGGCCTTCCATATATAGGGTGGAAGAGGAAAAAAGAGGAAATGGAAAAATACAACATCAGAAAATATGGAATTTCGTTCCTCCAGAATGTTATATATACTAATGCATAAGGTCATGCCTGGTATAATGTCGTTTTCATGTGGCACAAAGTGATGGTTCCCTTAATATTGTGATCAATATAGACCAGTGTTAGTAAAAAGGAAGTGGGCAGATTTGCCCTCTTCCAAAATGGCGTCAGCGGACCGCGCATGCGCGGTCGCGCATCTCCGGGCTGTGGTGAAAGGCTTCTGACACACGGGAAGGAGCGTCAAATGACGCACTTCCTGTGGATGAACGCCGGAAACCGCCGCTCGGGATAGCGCGGCCTCCTGTGTGCGGCAAGGAGCGGCGTAATTATAGACAGGTGGTGGGCGGTAGTAGTGGGGGGTATATAGGATGGGGGGACATAGTCAAAAGCATGCCCCTGAGGAAGCAATCAGGGAAACGCGTCGGGGCGTCCCCTAGAGGTCATCCAGACACACGGGCACTTTACATGGGTAAGCATGAAACTTAATATTGATGATATACTCTGGACAATTGGAGGTTTGAGATAGCAAATGATTAGTTGTGGGTATAGAGAAAAGGGACTATATACTAGAACTTCTATACACCTTGGGCTAGTGCCCTCAAACCTAATTCATGTATGTCTCAGTATCACAGTATTTTGTTTGAAAAGACTACCATGTGAGTCCTGTTGTGTTTGGAGTAGGACTTTAACCCCTCAATGTCCTCTGATCCAGTTCCATGTAACTTTAAAGAATTTTTATTATGTCATGAGCACGTCATATCTGCAATTTTAATCCTTGATGAAATAATAAAAGCATCTATAAGAAAAGCAGTTTATTTGTGCAACTGTATTTTTGGTACAGAAACTCTCCAAAACCGATGAAACATGATTAAGAAGACACAGATGTGTACAAATTGCCTCACACAACTCGCCTCATACGTCTGCTATCTTTAATTTCCAAGCATAAACATCTGATTAAAAACAGCCAATGTGCAATACATGTGACATATAGGGAATTAAGACAGATGTCAGTCACATGAGCTGTCTATTATGTGTATGTGTGAGGTAACATATACTGCCTGGCCAGGGGAGGGTTTACTGTTGGCTGGAGATTTATTAGGCTGCCTATAGCAATCAATCACAGCTCAGCTTCTATTTTCTTACAGGTCATTACTAAGACATATTCAAATTCTATTTTGTTATAGCTAACATCAGTTATTTATTAACCCGGGCGTAGCCGGGTACTACAGCTAGTATATATATATATATACATATAATCTTCTTTTGTGACTTAAGGCCCACTTACACACATAGATAATTGTGCAGAGATTGTTCGCAGATCTCTTGTTGCAGTGAAATCATGGACACATTGTTCCATTTTGTGGCCGTGTACAAATATAACAGTGTCCATAATTTCACTGCAACTAGAGATCTGCGAACAATCTTTGCACAATTATCGGTGTGTGTAATTGGGCCTAAAGAAGCATAAAAGGTCCTCAGCTTATCCAGAATAGTGTTCTGCTTGACTATGGGGGCCGTCACACGCTACAAAGTCATTAAAGATATCGCTGAAACATCGGGGGTTTTCAGTCGCTCTAACGACGTCGTTGCATGTGACATGTCAATCTTACTTATACTATTGCACTTCCATTGTCCACATTCATTATTCCAGGTGATCATATTATCCTGGCTCTTGTATCACATTTAATCTCTGTTTAAACCTTTTCCCTATTTCTTATTCTTCTAATATACACCTTTTCTCCTATGCTTATCCAACCTGATAAACATTGCTAACCTCTCCTCGCCAGAGTGCATGATTGGGAGCTGTGACCCTGGGTTCTTCAGCCGATGGCAATCATAGAGCATACGCACATGCGCCATCTCCTTGTCGGCTGCATATTGGTTGCGTTCCAGCTGTCCAACAGCTTTGCCTCCCATACAGAGGACTCTCTTTAGTACACCTATGCCGCATTGTAGTGCTCGCTCTGCCTGTCAGTGGTACTCTATCCAATAGACGCAACTAAGGTAGATAAGCTTCTGCTTATGTCCACTATTCACACGCCTCTCAATGCTATGCACTCATTGGCCGACTGTAATTATACAATGTTGTGCTTTCCTCCCCAAACACACACCTTCTGAGCTGGAAACATTGAAATGAGCAAGGGGCAGTGAAGACACTGCAACTAAGTGGCATCTTTCTAGTAAGTTCTTTGTATTTACTATAATATTGTTGTGTACAACTTGTGCTTTGGGAATAAAATGCAAACCTTACAAATAGAGATGGGTGAACCAACAGATGTTCAGGTTCGTTGAATTCGGCTGGACGTAAAAAAATGTCTGGATCAGGATAGAACTTCACCTTTAATTGAGCCCCAATCACAAACCCCATACAAGTGAATGGTAACCCAAACTTTAATGCTATAGGGCTCAATAAAACTGAAACGCTTCAATGTGGCTACTGGGTGGTTATAGATATGGCCAAGTTTATAAGCTAAGTGCCTAATTTTTCATATTTTCTTAGCTATTATGCTTTTCTATAGTCAATATAGCATGGCTTACTATTTGAGTGCAGCTGTCATTTTGTAACTATGTATTGTGTCTCAGCATCACATCAATACACATTGTAGGAATGGCGTGCCACAGCTTTTTTGTTGTTTGGAATATGGGGTCATGCCCTCTGTATTGCACCCTTCATCTGCTATCCACAGGCTTTAGTGTTTTCTGTTGTCAGCTACCTACATGCCCATAAAGAATGAGATGTTATGACCCAGTAAAATGGAAACACCTCAACATGGCTACTGGGTGGGTATTGGCATGGCCATGTTTATAAGCTAAGTGTTCTGCTTTTTCATATTTTCTTAGCTATTATGCTTTTCTATAGACAATATAGCATGTCTTAGTATTGAATGCACGTCTTTTTGTAACTAAAATAAAGTTTGGCAGTCCCTCCCCACCAATGAGAATTGGGGCTCAAAGTATCCCACAATTAGCTGTGCCAATGAGATAGTTATAATTCACTCGAAGATTTTATCTACAGCCCATATATTAACCCCCTTGCCCACCAAAAAGGTTGATGTGGCAAGCTTGACAAAAAGAAGTACACTTACAGAGACTAAGAATCTGTCTATGAGAATTGCTATATGAGTAGCAGAGGCATAACTAAACTATTATGGCTCCTATGGCAAAATTTGGACTGGCCCAAAACACTTCACTAACCCAACCACAACATTTTTGCTCAGATACATTTGCCCCTGTGCCATTCAAGAGTCTATATTTGACCCCTTCAGAAAAAAAATATAATACAAACAAAGCAATCTTCAATAATGAAAGTTCAACACCAAGAAGGAAAAGTTTGGAACTATGAAATTAACAGGATACGTAGACAGGAAAATTGATATGCAAATGATAAAAAAGGAAACATTTTCAAAACATTGATTAAGGGTAGGGTCACATTGGCGTTTTTTGTTTAAAATCCTGATCCGGTTTTGAGCTTTAAAAAAGCTCAAAACCGGACCAGGAAAGGCTCCTGATGGAAGCCTATGCAAAACACCGGATGGCTTCACAAGCCATCCGGTGGCCGGATCCGGCACTGCTGCCTGCGTTTAAAATCATGCAGGCAGCAGTTTTCGCAGCGTTTACCGGGTCGCACTGCGGTCACCGGATGGCTCAGGATGTGTAATCCCTGAGCCATCCGGTAACTGCCGAGGTTGCGGTTCCCGGCTATTGGCGGGATCCGCAACCTTAATAAAGAGTAAAATTGTTGATCTAAATGACTTTTTAAGGTCTGTAGGGGGCTTAGACCCCCCTACAGACCGGCTGCCCACTTCTATAGTGTACTTCAGCTATATCTCACGGGGCACGGGCTCCCCGGAGCAAAGTGCCCCCCCCCGTATCACTATACAGGGGTGCCTACACCCCTCTATTACAATGATGCTTTAATGATGTCCAAAAATGCAGTACAAAAAGGATTTTAGCAATCGCAATGTAAGTTGATACTTACATGCTGTTGTAGGCAGAGTCCCGAGAAAACCATGGGCGGGGCTGTGTGCAGCAGCCTCCGCCCACTCCTTCTTGATGGCCGCCCCCTCTGGCCGTAATCCAGTGTTGTGAGGGCGGGCACGTCGTTAAAGGGGCGTGGCTAACTATTTGCCGCGGTTAGCCACGCTCCTTTAACGACGTGCCCGCCCTCACAACACTGGATTACGGCCAGAGGGGGCGGCCATCAAGAAGGAGTGGGCGGAGGCTGCTGCACACAGCCCCGCCCATGGTTTTCTCGGGACTCTGCCTACAACAGCATGTAAGTATCAACTTACATTGCGATTGCTAAAATCCTTTTTGTACTGCATTTTTGGACATCATTAAAGCATCATTGTAATAGAGGGTGTAGGCACCCCTGTATAGTGATACGGGGGGGGGCACTTTGCTCCGGGGAGCCCGTGCCCCGTGAGATATAGCTGAAGTACACTATAGAAGTGGGCGGCCGGTCTGTAGGGGGGTCTAAGCCCCCCTACAGACCTTAAAAAGTCATTTAGATCAACAATTTTACTCTTTATTAAGGTTGCGGATCCCGCCAATAGCCGGGAACCGCAACCTCGGCAGTTACCGGATGGCTCAGGGATTACACATCCTGAGCCATCCGGTGACCGCAGTGCGGTATTCTGCACACATTTTTGTAACAAATGTGTGTGCCCGGCATTGCGTTCACCGCATCCGGATCCGGATGCGGTGAATGCAATTTAGCTTAGCAATGTGACCCTACCCTTATTTAATATTGAATACAATAAAAAATTATTTGTGCTTACATGCCCTAGCATGCTATCAGTGAGGTTATTAATTGTTGTCTGAGGAATGTCCTGCTATAGTGAATGTATTTAGTTACATAAATCATTAATATTCATTCCTGGCACCTCCCTTTCGAATCACCAACCAATGACATCTTAGGCTGGCTTCACACTGCGGTCAGGTCAGGTCAGATCTGGTCAGGTTTTGCGTTCCAAAACCAGGAGAGGAACTTGCAGAGAAAAAGTATAATTGAAAGATTGACACCTGTTCTAGGTTTTGGAGTCACTCCTGGTTTTGGAACACAAAACCTGACCTGATCTGACCTGACCTGACCTGACCGCAGTGTGAAGCCAGCCTTAGAAGTTCTTAACAGGAGAGAGGTCAGAAGATGCTATGAACCATGGTACCACATTTAGATTATGTAGGCTGCACACAGCAGCATGAGCAAAGTGTGGCCACTCGTTTTCATATTAAAACACATGGACACTTTCACATTCTCTCGAGAAGGTCTGTAAATGGCTTTGCTCACATATTCTCCAAAACAATCTCCAACTTCCATTATATGGAAAACAAAAGCAGGATTCATTACTGAAGAGGATAGAACCCATTTGCAACCTCCATGGCTATCTTGCTTTGCATCATAATAGGCTCCGAGTGCGATTCCCCGATGTCGAAGGAACACTTGTAGCTGGACATCTGGCTCGTAGTTCAATGTAGTGGAAGCTCCCTCTGATGGTTCATGAAGGCACTGTTTGACATTTTAGGCTTGGTATATGAAACTTAATTTGAATTTTAGTGCAGAATGAATAACTCTTCCTCATTCTTTGAATCTGATGAGTCTACATGGGCAATGCATTAAAGAGGTTACCACAAGGAAATTTCATGTCAGTTCTTCTCCAGGGATCATTATGTGTGGTGGCAAAATGTACAGTAAATTGACTCCAATACTCATTCCAAATACATTCATAGCTCAGAATTAGTCTGGGGTCACACTTGGCATGAGTTTTTTTTGTGACTTAAAAAAACTCATGCGTTTTTCCATGCGTTTTTTCATGTCATCATGAGTTTTTTTAAGGTGTGTGATGGCTGCCTGCGTTTTTGCATGCGTTTTTAAATCTGCACCAAAAAATAGTGCATGCACTATTTTTTGGTGCTGTTTTAAAAACGCATGCGTTTTTTAGAAAACGCATGCGTTTTTTTAACAGGGGCCCCTATGGAAAACGCATGCAAAAACGCATGGTACATAGTACCATTTAGTACCATCCAAAAACGCATGCGTTTTCCATAGGGGCCCATGGTAAAAAAACGCATGCGTTTTTGGATGGTACTAAATGGTACTAATGTACCATGAGTTTTTGCATGCGTTTTTGATGTCAGCTAATCACATAATAGCAAAAACACACACAAAAACGCATGGTACTGTCACACATGCATTTTTGCTATTTACACATGCGTTTTTGCTATTAGGGCATGCGTTTTTTAACATGGGGGCCTATGGGTGCGTTTTTACATGTTTTTTGGTCTCCAAAAACTCATGTAAAAGACGCAAGTGTGACCCCAGCCTTAAATTGATTTGATAATGGAACGAGTAGTGAATTAGTTTCTGCAGTGTCCTAAGAGCCATTTATAATATAATAATATTTATTCATTTATATAGTGCTATTAATTCCAAAGCACTTTACATACATTTGCATCAACATTACATATCCAGGCACCAAGTTTTTGTGCTGTTGTAAGCTGCCTGCTTTGCCTAAGGGCCACATTACACACACAGATATCTGTGCAGATATTGTTTGCAGATCTCTGGTTGCAGTGAAATCATGGACATATTGTTCATTTGTACACGGCCACAAAATGGGACAATGTGTCCATGATTTCACTGCAACCAGAGATCTGCGAACAATCTCTGCACAATTATCTGTGTGTGTGACGTTGCCCTAAATGCGATATCATTGCCTGCAAAGTCTCTGCACTTTTCTGCTATTGTGCATATCTGGGATTTCATTGGCGAAATCCTGTAAAAGGAACTACCAGCAGTGAATGTCAATGGATTGCATGAATTTAGTGAGGCAAAACATTCCTCAGATAACCATTAATTGTACCGTACCCAGGACAGCAGTCATGGATGAGGGCTTCATTCTCCTTGCCCTAGCATGCTACAGAGAATAAGTGTGTGTCGGGAGCATTACCTATTTTGGCCGATACCTTTAGGCAGGGCTGCCACTAGAAATTTTGGGGCCCCTTACTGGCAAAATTTTGGGGCCCCATGAGACTCCACCCAATCTCCGCCTCCACCCAGGCTCCACCTCCACCCAGGCTTCCCCTCCACCCCCGAACCTTCCATATTTTCACACGCGCCACTATTGGAAAAACTCCCTTTCTGCACCACGTCCTCCCCAGTCACACATTAATCTCTTTCTATACATTGTTCTTTATGTGAGCTGAGGGATGTGAACAATAAATGCCCCATGAGGCAGAATAACACTGGTGGTGTTATTTATTACCTTGTACAGGGGTAGGGAGCTTTTTTCCTGCCGGGGTGGGGGGACATTTGGAAAGTCATTCAGGGGCCACATATCACCATGACAATTACCCGGCTACATTTAATTAATTTACTCACCTAATTTGATGGCTGCAGCTGCTTCTCTGTGTCCTGCGATGTTCGGTGATTTCTGATCTTCCAGGTTTGCGTTGATCTGGAGCGCAGTCGACTCTGTGACAATAAGTTTTGTAAATTAAATACATCACATAGGAGACTGCTATATATACATCATACAGGAGACACTGAGGGCATATACCACACTGCAGAGGGCTAGGGGCACATAGACTGGGGGTGAGCTGAGGTCTGCAGGAGCCACAGGGATGTATGATCTCTCCCCGGGCCCTGACCCATTGAGGGGGTAAGCTGAGCTCTGGAGGCAGAGGCCAAAAGCTTCCAGAAAATGGCTGCGGATCTCGATCTGCGCATGCAATGCCTCCACGGCCATTTTCTGGAAGTCTAGACAATAGAGGCCAAGTCACAGCTTGGCAATGCCCTCTCTGTGCATGTCTCTCCCCTCTCTGTACCTGTCACCCCCTTTGCACAGTCTCTGTCCCTCCTGTTTGCTGTCTCTCCCCTGTGCCTGTCTCCAACCTGTGCACTGTGTCCCAAATGCGCGCTGTGTCTCTCTCCTGCACCTGTGCCCATCTTCCCCCTATACGCTGTGTCTCCCCACTGCACCTGTCTCCTTCCTGTGTACTGTGTTCCCGTGATAGATGACAGACACACATACAGTACACAGAAGACAGGCAAACGACAGATGAAAGACACACATACAGTAAACGGATGACAGACACACAACACATGGATGAAGACACACACAGCACACTGATGACAGAGACACAGCAGACGGATGACAGACACACACATACAGCAAACAGATGACAGACACACACAGCACACGGATTACAGACACATGTACAGCACACGGATAACAGACACATGCACATGTGAAGGTTTTACCTGTACTGTAGTATCTGTTCTTGGTGCTCTGATGTAGATGACACTGGCTTTTCTGCCTAATGCGCCACTCCTGTCTGGTGCTGTTTGTAAACAAGTTTGTGAAGCCTCCATTCCTGTGCGCTTTCTTCTGCTCCCAGATCCAAGATGGCAGCTTGAGGGAGTGGCGGCTGCCTGTCGTTCCCTAGGGTAGTGGGCAATAGCTCCGCAAGCAATCATGTCGTGTCGTCCACATCCAGGGGTGAACCTAGCCTCTCTGCTGCCTGAGGCGTAATTCAAAACAGCGGCCCCCCTTCCCCAAACACAAGGATGTCAGTGCCATGACACACACATATGCACGCATATATCCCTCATCCTGGTATTCCTGATATGGTCCCCCATCCTGATATACATGGTCTCCTCCTTGTATATATGTCCCCTTCCTGGTATGTATATGTCTCCCATCCTGGAATATTTGATCCCCCATCCTGGCAATATTTGATCCCCCATCCTGGCAATATTTGATCCCCCATCCTGGTATATAAGAACCCCTAATATATAAGTTCTCTATTATCCACTTTTGGAAATATATGTCCCTATCCTGGTTTCATGGTCCCTATCCTAGTATATGCATTTTAGCTGGGTCTGCATCCTCGGCAAGGATGTAGATTCAGCTGAAGCAGGCGTTGGGTTTGGCGGGGCATGGTCCCCCCAGGCCCGGTCACATTAGTGACCCCTGCAACCGCGATCGTTATGATCCTGATCTGGTCTAAAATGACAAATCTGCAGTCACTTCATATGGCTGCAGATTTATGAATCCTCGCATCACAGACACTGTGCGTTGTAAGGATTCTCCAGTGTCAGAGCTGTGAACGACAGTCACAAGTTACCAGACTCCAGGCCAGAGTGCACACACCCAGGCGCGCCATCATAAATACATCACACACAAACCCAGGTGTGCTCTCATACATACCGTATATACTCGTGTATAAGCCGACCCGTGTATAAGCCGACCCCCCTACTTTTGCCCCCAAAACCTGGGAAAACCTATTGACTCGTGTATAAGCCGAGGGTGGACCCCAGCACAGGTGTACAGCCCCCAGCAGTGTGGTATACAGCAGCCTCCCCAGTGGTGTATACAGGCCCCAGCAGTGTTACAGTAGCCTCCCCAGTGGTATATACAGCAGCAGCCACAGTGGTATATACAGGTCCCAGCAGTATTACAGCAGCCTCCCCAGTGGTATATACAGGCCCCAGCGGTGTATACAGCAGCCTCCCCAGTGGTGTATACAGCAGCCTCCCCGGTGGTGTATACAGCAGCCCCAGAGGTGGTATATACAGGCAGTCCCAGAGGTGGTATATACAGGCAGCCCCAGTGGTGTATACAGCAGCCACAGTGGTGGTATATACAGGCAGCCCCAGTGGTGGTGTATACAGCAGCCCCAGTGGTGGTGTATACAGGCAGCCCCAGTGGTGAATACAGCAGCCCCAGTGGTGGTATATACAGGCAGCCCCAGTGGTGTATACAGCAGCCCCAGAGGTGGTATATACAGGCAGCCCCAGTGGTGTATACAGCAGCCCCAGTGGTGGTATATACAGGCAGCCCCAGTGGTGTATACAGCAGCCCCAGAGGTGGTATATACAGGCAGCCCCAGTGGTGTATACAGTAGCCCCAGAGGTGGTATATACAGGCAGCCCCAGTGGTGTATACAGCAGCCCCAGTGGTGGTATATACAGGCAGCCCCAGTGGTGTATACAGCAGCCCCAGTGGTGTATACAGCAGCCCCAGCGGTGGTATATACAGGCAGCCCCAGTGGTGTATACAGCAGCCCCAGAGGTGGTATATACTGGCACTTGCCCCCCTGCTTGTAAGGCCCCCCCCCCGACTGCTTAACTTACCATCCCTGGTCTTCTGCATCGCGCGCGCAGGTCCCTCCGTGCTCCCGTCCTCCGTGCTCCCGGCGTCATCCGGGGTCCCCGGCCGTCGCGTAGCGATGACGTCATGCGACCGGCCGGTCACATGACCCCGGATGCTACAGAGGACGGCAGCACTGAGGGACCTGCGCGCCCGATGCAGAATACAAGGGATAGTAAGATAAGCAGCCGGGGGGGCCTTACAAGCAGGGGGGCAAGTGCCAGCATTTGGGGGCATATATTTAGTTATGCACTGCTTCCCCCTGCCGCTGATTGACAGGGGGAAGCAGTGCATATGTAATGAGCGGCCCCACGTGACGGGGCCGCTCATTCAGCAGCCTCCCACCGCCTCCTCCAGCCTCCCCAGCCCCGGACACAGCCCCCACCACGCAGCCTACCGTATTGACCCGTGTATAAGCCGAGGGGGAGACTTTTCAGCCCAATTTTTGGGCTGAAAAACTCAGATTATACACGAGTATATACGGTACATTATACATCACACAGGTGTACTCACACCCCAGCATACCATCATACATACATCACATACAAACTCAGATGCAACATCATTATGTACATGACACACATACACCCAGGCATACCATCAGATATACATCACACACCCAGGCATACCCTCATACATACATGACACATACACCCAGGAGCAGTGTCTTACATACATGACATATCATACATATATGATACATACACCCAGGAGCATCATCATACATACATGACACATACACCCAGGAGCAGTGTCTTACATACATGACATATCATACATATATGATACATAAACCCAGGAGCGTCATCATACATACATGACACATACACCCAGGAGCAGTGTCTTACATACATGACATATCATACATATATGATACATACACCCAGGAGCATCATCATACATACATGACACATACACCCAGGAGCAGTGTCTTACATACATGACATATCATACATATATGATACATACACCCAGGAGCATCATCATACTTACATGACACATACACCCAGGAGCACATCACATCCATGACACATACATCCAGAAACATGATCTTACATACATGACATACACCCAGGAGAACTGTCTTACATGCATAACACATACACCCAGGCACAGCACCTTAGATACATGACATACACCCAGAAGCACATGACACACACATCACACTTATACATGATATCTGTATCACACACACACATTTACATACTCACTCTCTTCTTCATCATCGTGTACTCAGTGAAGGAGGCCTGTAGTTGTAATCAGCAGAGGATCTTCTGTACACACATTCTGGCTGATGTCAGCACCCTTCTCTTCCCCTCCCCTGCTCCCGACTGCTGAGCTGGCCTGGAAGTGACATTACAGGAGGAGGGGGAGCTCCTGTAGCTGCTCACTTCATTCTCCTCTCCTCATACTTGGCTGCCTGCCAGCTCTTGTTGATGCTGTGCAGGATTCCTCGGCCACAGATCAGGCCAAAGAAGAGATCAGAGGAGCAGCTGAGGAGGAGCCGCAGCCTCATCCCCCGGTAACCAGGCTGCCATATGGTCTCTCTCCTCCAGTGAGGCTTCTCCCCCTGCGGCCCATAGTCTTTTCTGTTCAAGGAGGTGCTCAGTCACTGTACTGTGCACTGTGACGTGCACTCCCTGGTCGGGAAGGGAGTGGGCGGCAGCCAGCGGATCCCCGCACACAGGAACTCGTCAGTGGGGGGAGGTGGGAGCGCTCACGCAACATAGGGGGCCCCTTGCTCCAAAAGGCCACGCCCCCCACCGGCATGGTCGGGCCCCCCTGCCCCTGTTCAATAGCCACGCCCCCTGCAGTCAGGCCCCGGGCCCCTCACTGCAGTAAGGGCTGTAACCCCCTAATGGCGGCCCTGCCTTTAGGCCAGAGGCCTTCGTCTTTTCTTCACAGGATGTGGTACTGTTCTATTCAGTATCTTATAAAGACATTTCACAACGGTGTTAAAACTTCATGCTTTTTACTTGTAGGTAACTTTAAAAACAGGCTCATACAAAGCATTATCTGTTGTACACTTCAGTGTGGCAAGCAGTAGTGAATCTACTGGACCACAGGGGAAACTGTAACAGCTGACCCCCAGAGCAGGGACACAGGGACATACTCTGGCCCTGCTCTAGCCCTGGTACTGGGGTCCCTGACTCGCCCTGTACTCGGAGGTACCTCTGAAGTTGAGGAGGTCCGAGCCCCCAGCCTAAGACCCTAAAATTCCTAAGAGGCCCTAGGAATAAGGCCCCTACCTCCACCCATGGATCACGGAATCCAGCAACCTCCAATGGGAAAACCAGCAGCAGCTTGAGATCATGTCTCCACTCCAGGGTCACAGAATAGCAGTGAATTGAATCAGCAACAATCAGCTTGATGTGAGCTGATCCATTTAAGGCCAAGGGGTGGGAAGCAACCAGCCCAGACACACCCCTCAGCTTCCCTAAGCATTCACACACACACCTGCTACTACATGCTCCGCTCATTAGCCTCATCTACTCACACTGAGCAGGGAAAAAAAAAGGCTTCATTTAAACCTACAGCAGCAGCACTTCCATACTACAAGGCAGTCAATGCGTGACACAGGGAAACAGGATATCACAAATAGCTAAGCAGAAGACAAACAACTGACTAACTAAACACTTTGCTCAGGCACCTCCCCTAATGAAAGGATGCCTTAAATATCTAGTGCCTATCATCCATAAGCCGAGAGGCACTTTCCATAAATGGAGCACTGGCCCTTAAAGAGCAGCAAAGGAGTGTGGATTCGTGCCTGGAAAACCTGTGTGAGATGAGCTTGTAGGCGGCCCAGATGAGTATGTCGGTGTCCCCATAGGGACATTGACGTAACATTATCTCTCCATTATCTTTTACATTACAAACAAGACTGGCTCTTCAGCAAGCTATTAAAGGGGAACTCCAGTGAGAGAAAAACTTTTAGTACAGTTCCTGCTCTGCTATATGATGAAGCTGAGCTGTACACAACAGTTCTAGGATCTATAGATCTATAGATCTCTTGTAAATTGATAAAATCACGACTGCTCCTCAGCTCTGACCCCCACCTCATGTGACAGTGAATTTACAGCCTGACTGTCTCATGGTGCTGGTAAAAAGAGGAGGTGTGTTGGGGCGTGGTTGCTGGGAGCTGCAGGATCAGCCTACATTCCAGCCCCCTCACATCTCTGTATAGGCAGGAGCCAACGGCCCCATGCTCACACATACAATCCTGTCCCTGATATACCATCCTATGTGAAAAGGAGGTCCAGGCTTGAAATAGCAATCATGTCACCAAGCAGATACAAATATATGTGGTGATCCTCTGCTGTATGATGATGCATAATGTGTGCTGTTATTGTGAGGCTGAGAGAACAGGAAAAGCATTACATTGATTGATACAGCTCTGCATGGTCTCCCCTCCCGATAGAACATGGTATCTTCCTATCCCTCCAACTTTGAATGGATTTTCATCATCACTCACTGGAATGTAGGCTGATCCTGCAGCTCCCAGGGTCTACGCCCTTGACACACATCCTGTTCTCTGCTGCTGCATGAAGCTCTCAATTTTCTGTCCCATGAGGGAGGGGGAGATCAAATGAGCAGGTATGATTTTATTGATTTATAAGAGATCCATAGATCCTAGAACTGCAGTGTACAGCTCTGTTTCATAATGTAGGAGAGCAGGAATTGTACTAAAAAGTTTTCTCTCCCCAGAGTTCCCCTTTAAGCATTTTATTATACTCGATAACTGAGGCCATCACAGAGGCAGTGGATGGTTGCTGATACTATTTTTACTGGAAAGTAGTCATATGGGTCCAGGTGTAACGCTATGTCCATTCTTCTCTGCATTGCAATAGTTGCCAGGTGTGCCCCTCAAACTGATTCCTTCTTTCCAGTGTCCCTCATACGGGTATCACTTTACACTCTAAAGTCCTCGTTTCTACACTGGCCAACACTGTCTCTGCACTGTTCACATGCTTGCTTGTAGGGGTCCTGCTTGTCTATGGCCTTTAGAGAGTTAACTCTTTATGTTTAGCCTGCTCACTTGCGCTCCCAACCTGCTTGCTTTGCTTTTTCCTTGCTAAACACTAAACAGGAACTAACCCTTGCTTTTCTAAGTTCCGTTGTCCCAGCCCACTGTGGGCTGACTTTGTAGTTAACCCTGTAGTAACTGAAACTCTAAATTCTGACTCTGTATTCTACAGGAGTGCACAACAGGTAGCGACATCTTGTGGTCATTAACCATACTGCAATTTTACCAGGGAAATACCTACTTTACCTTGGATTACATTATAAAACAAATCCTACCTCACTTTACCTAAAACTCTAAAATATGCATTCTATATTTCTTCCTAAGCTACACATCACATTTCACAATTAACATTAAAACAGTTAATGTCTTCAGAGGTAAAAGACCATAGGTCAAACTCTTACATAATCCACTCTGTATAGCATGCAAAGGCATGTATGTCTGTTAAAAAGAAATAAAAGAAACACCAAAAGCCCCCCTTTTCCAACTAATAACTGACCTCCTCTGTAAATTATAGTCTTTTGCAGGAAAAGAGTTAAAAAAAAGTACTGGACCTTTTTTTTTTTTTTTTTGCAACCTTCATACTACATGAATTTTTACCAATGGCTGATACTAGTAATGTTTAATGTATTTTGTATTATTCTAGATTATTCATAATTCTTCCTTTATGGACAAAAAAGAAAATAGTTCTAGAGTCTAGACAGAACTCTGCAGTATAAAATCCAGATATATTCTGCAATGAAACATCTCCAATATTTCTCCATGTTGTAAGTCACTTTTCTAGCTTTCATTCATTTAAAGCAGCTCTGAAAATCCATTGCATCAAGCTGCCTATCCTGCTGCTTCATCGCTATTACTTTTGGATAGTTACACTACAAGCTATTTTGGGTCCTAAATTGAATGTCAGAAGTCATTTGGTATTGAAAATGTGATGCATTTGACTGTCTGGTGAAGCTGTACAATAAATACATGTATCTTAGTTTCTAATACTATTCGCATGAATGCGCATGAGAGAAAGCTGAGATATACTGGGATTAGATTTACCAGAAAACATTTTAAACCACTCAAGCCATCAGCATTTTTTGCATCTAAACCCTTTTCATGATTTATCCTAATACAATAAATAGTGTGTTGTTTATAACGGGAGATGAGTGAAAAAAGTGATTATAGGAGGAGATTTGGTTCTACCATGTAGGATATTGTATTTCCTTTGACTAATCTCAATGAGTATCACATTTTTTTAGTCATTTATTAGAGAAATGAGAGCATACATTTCCACTCAGCTCTATCGCTGGTTGTAAAATATGGAAAATGTCCTCTTTTTTTTTTACCTTTTTTTGCTTTTTTTCCTAACAATACAATCACTTTTTTTTTAACCATTTAATGTTGACAAACTGTCATAAATCAACATATATTTAAACCCATATTGTGAGGAAGGTACTCTCAAAAAGCTCCCCGTGAAGACTTTAACACAATTTTACGTACATGTATGTGATTGTAGGGGTAATTGCATTAGAACAGGTGAGCTCCCTCTAAACATGGGAGATGCCAGATATACAATATGTGTGTTTGAGACTTGTTATAGTCTGTGCTACAGTAAAGTTTTTTTTTATTTCACTTCTTGTGTGTTCCTGGACTGTTTCTGCAAAAAGGCACTTTGATACTGCCCTACAGAGAAAGGCAAACAAGCCGCAGGCCTCTGGCCTGACAGTCTGAGGTTTGGAAATGCAAGACACTGCACACACTCCAGTAGAACAGAGCTAGCCAAGTGCAGTTTTTAAGGGCCACAAATAGTGCATGTTTTCATTATCTCCTTTGTATTGTACAAGGTGCTGGAATCATCACGTCAGCAGAAGATGAAATTAGCATCTGCTCAATGCTTTGGAAATTCTTAAAACTTACACTGTTTTCAGACTTTAAGGACTGGTCCCTTCTCTTCAATAGGGGTATTTGACCCTTAATTCCTACATCCCCTTCTTAAGTGGTGGTCATGATGGGGTGTACTGTGTGGCAGGTGGTGACAGAAAATGACCCTGGAGATGTAGCACCTGCAACCTTCTGAGACCGTCCGGCAGCAGAGTACCTTGGGTAATTTTGACCTTCATCCTGTGCAGTGTTGAAAAAGCTGCCCAAGTGTTTCTACTCTGAATATAGAGAGATCTGACTTAAAAAAGGCATGTTTTTAGTTCGCTGGCCTGCCCATTAGTTAGCATATTGTCAGAATAAGGACTTTTTTAGGTTGTTTTTCAGTCAGTTAAACAGTGAGGTATGTTTTTTGTTCATTTTACTTTTCTGCCTGCTCAGTTAGTTGGACTTCAGCCTTCGGGCTACATCTCAAAGCCCTTAATGGATGCTTCCCTTAATTGACTTTGCACTACTGTAATGGAGCCGGCTTATCCCTGTGGTAATTTCCTTATATATACTCTGTATTTAGATATATGTCTTTGAGAATTTTTATAGTCTGTGCTACAGTTAAGTTTGTTTTTACTTCACTCCTTGTGTCCTGGACTGGTTCTGCAAAAGATGCTTTGATACTGCCCTACAGAGACAAACAAGCCACAGAATTCTGGCCTGACAGTCTGCGGTATGGAAATGCAAGACACTACACACACTCCTGTAGAACATGGCTAGCCAAGTGCAATTCTCAAGGGTCACAAACAGTGCATGTTTTCAAGATTTCCTTAGTATCGCACAAGGTGCTGGAATCATCACCTCTGCAGATTATCAAATTAGCATCTGTGCAATGCTAAGGATATTCTGAAACCTTGCACTGTTTTCAGGCTTTGAGGACTGGTTCCTTCTCTCCTAGAGTGCATGTGTGGCGCCCCTCTGGCTAGGCCACAGAGAGGTATTACACTTTACAAAAATATATGTTCCTCTGTAAGTTGTGGTTTAGGGTTTAACTTATGGAGTCTCAAGTTACACACACACACAGGACTAGGCCATCTTAGTATAGAGGGACTGATTATTTAGTAGGTCCAAAAAGGGGTGGAACCTAGGTTAGTGAAGAAGTAGTTGAGTGACAGTTCAGACAGTGATGAGAAGGCAGCCAGAGCGGACATGCCTGACAGGCTGCTGACAGGAGGGATCCCCATCCCTAACAGGGGGCCCAGGACAGAAGGGGATTAACCAGAACCGGTTGGAGCCGGCTGGTCATGTCTGGGGAACACCGGCAACAGGGGAAGCCGAGGCGGTCAGCAGTTTATCTCTGGCCACAAACCGACAAGAACTTCAGAAATAAAAAGATAAGATTTTGAGTTTTTTGAAAAAAACGTAAGTTTTTAAACTTTTTTCTCATATATATATAGCTTGTCAGCATATGTACATCATTGGTAGTAGCTGAGTGCTGCAGAGTATTTTTTTCTAGTTATTTGATCCAGCAGTCCTGCTGGCACCGGTTCACATTAGTCTGTGAGTGCTGTGCAGTTTTTTTTTTGTTTTGTATCTTATGGAGTGGCTGGCTCCATGCTGCAATTTGCACCCTTATTGACCACAGGTGATCTAGGGTCGAGATGGAGTCTGCCCACTGAGAAGTGGGGGGTGGACAAGGAGGACAGGGATGTCAGCGTTAGGACTCATCAGACCTGAAGTCACTTTGTCGCAGTTGATGAGCAAACAGACATTGGCCAATGTGTGTACCAAGAACTTCAGAAATAAAAAGATAAGATTTTGAGTTTTTTGAAAAAAACGTAAGTTTTTAAACTTTTTTCTCATATATATAGCTTGTTAGCATATGTACATCATTGGTAGTAGCTGAGTGCTGCAGAGTATTTTTTTCTAGTTATTTGATCCAGCAGCCCTGCTGGCACCGGTTCACATTAGTCTGTGAGTGCTGTGCAGTTTTTTTTTTTGTTTTGTTTGTTTTATATATATATATATATATATATATATATATATATATATATATATATATATATATGTATATATATAGGTGCAGAATTATTAGGCAAATTAGTTTTTTGATCACATTATTCTTTGTATACATGTTTTCCTACCGCTTTGTCCACTGCAAGCTGCTTGCAATGTTTGAGTGTATTGCACTGGGGGTAAAATCCATGTTACCAGATGTGGTATGTGCAAAAAAAAATATGATAAACCCTACCCTCTCTCCCCCAGAAGTGCTTTGTTTATAGCTGGATGTATGTGAGAGGAGAGCTGAACTCCCAAATCAGTGACTTTCAATGAGGTTCGGGTCAAGCTCAGGTCCAAAACAGAACTATATAAAATCTTGCTAAACCCCCAGAACCCGAACTTCCACAAGTCCGCTCATCTCTAAACCTAAGTTATCTTATACGTGCAGAAATGTTACTGTACTTCTTCAACATCAAAAACTCACCAAAAGCCGATTGTGGGATTGAAGCCTTATGGCCACTTTACACGTGGCTACATTTCTAGCTTATCCACAGGTAACTTACTGGCTGCAGTGAAATCATGGAGACATAGTTCCATTTGTACACAGCAACAAGATAGAACCATGTCTCCATGATTTCACTGCAGCTAGTAAGTTACCTGTGGATAAGCTAGAAATGTAGCCGTGTGTAAAGTGGCCATGACTGATGTTCTCTGGTGAAAACTAGCTGTTACCTATCCATAGGAAAAATGATAACTTTTTTCATCTGTGGTATCAAACTACTGGACCCCACACTGATTAGCAGAGCGGATATTAAATCCCACTTAAGTTGGAGTGGCAATATGCATTCTCAAATTCATTAACCATGGGGTTGGCAAGTGCTATCAGCTTTTGTGTTCTCCTAAAGAATGAATTTAGCATGTCACCTGTCAGGGCAATTTGGACATTCCCTGTTCTTCTGATCATTGTGGGGCCTGTTTCACACATCTGTGGCTCCAGCATGTGTTGGCACGAACCAACACAGCATGTATGTGGTTCGTGACAGCAGATGCTGGAGGCACGGACATACGGACAGCAATTTTACTCTATGGCTCCCTTCACATGTCCGTGATACTGCACGGACCGTGTCTCCGTGTGGAGCAGACGCATGTCCGTGTACTACACAAAGTGACATATCAGTTTTTTTCCAGTAGTACGGACCGCTTTTGGCCCAAAATGTCCTGCACACAGATGTCTTCCATGTGACATGGACCAGAGACAAAATTTTAAAGCTTAAAAATAAAGAATTTCATACTCATCTCCCTCCAGCGATGTCCTGTCCTCTCCCTTCCGGGGCCGCTCATTAAGCTCATGCAATATTCATTGCACTGAGAACTGCAGCAGCTCTAGAAGAGAGAGGAACAGGCAGAGCTGGAGGCAGGTGAGTTAACAATGACAGACTGTCTGTGTGCCATCCCCGGATAGCACATATGGCCACATGTGACACATGGACACATGACCCCCTCGAAAATGGCCTGTCTCAGACGTCCGTGTTTTTCTTGGATGTGTAAAACAGGCCTAGGTCTCAGTGGTTGGACACCAACCGATCACCAAGTTATCAATTATCTTGTAGATAGCAAATAACTTTTTTCCACTAAAGAACCACTCTAACTCAAGTTTAATTACGATTCACATCACATGGATTATGTATTTATATATATCATAAAAATGCAGTAAATAAAGTATATAACCACAGCAGTAATTTATCATAAATCAAACAATTATATAATCTGGGTATTACACATTTATAATTTATGTAAGGTTTTATTAAGAGTGAGACCACATTAGCTGGATGCTTTATTTTGTTGGTATACAGCTCTACAATATATATTCTGCAAAATACAATTCTTTTTCAAGCAATGTTCCCTTTATTACTCAGAGGACTCAGAGAGAGAAAATTATTCACTGCTATTTGTTGGAATGATTCTCAAGGTGCACATAAAAGAATTATGTTTGTCATTTTTTAAAATGTTTTGTGAACACGTTGCTTGTTTTTCTGGGAAATAAACATTACATTATTGATGCTAACTCCATTATGGTATTACGAGAAACTCCCATAGTGTTTCTCACAAGCACAGCTGTAAACTCATTCAACAATAAACAGAAAAAGGAATGAAAAAAAAGTATTTGTGATTTGGGCTATGGAAGTATGCTTAAAAAAATCAAAATAATGGCTTCCTGGAGATACAGCAGGTTTACATGGTCAGTTTTATGTCTACAACAACTCAACTGGCAGTAAGTTAAAGGCTTTTTTACAGTTAATGTCTGGGGATGAGCATGGCTGGTGCAAGGTATTTCTGTGACCTACTGCCAATCGTGCCCCCTAGCATCAATCAAATCCCATAACCTAAAGACCCATTTAGATGATCCAATAATAATTGACAAACAAGCAGTTGTAAAAATCCTTGAATAAGCAGCTGGTATATTCACACTGCTAATAATAATGAGCAAATGGATAAAACAACATCAAATAGTCTACTTGGTACAGTGCATAGAATCAAAACAGAAGCAACTATGATGACATCTAAGGCCGGCTTCACACTACGGCTGGGATCCGATCTGTGGCTGTCGGCTTGAGCCAGACAGCCCTGGACCAGATCAGCACACAGAACTGGAGGGCTAATTTGCCCTCCGGTCCGGTGTGCAGCCGCACGCAGCTGCCACCGCTGATAAGTCAGGACCGCAACTCGCGGGGAGCTAGCCGTGGTTCTGACCTTTCAGCGGCGGCAGCTTTGTGCGGCTGCACACCGGACCGGAGGGCAAATTAGCCCTCCAGTTCTGTGTGCTGATCTGGTCCGGGGCTGTCTGGCTCAAGCGGACAGCCACGGATCGGATCCCAGCCGTGGTGTGAAGCCGGCCTAAGAAAAAAAAAAATCAGTCCATTTCTTTCAGATGGTAAGATTAAATTTCAACTTTGTTTTGCATTTGATTTAATCCAGTGTATAGTCTGGGTTTGTACGATAAGGCTATGTGCTCGCTGTGCATTTCTGCTGCTTTTTTGCTGTATTTCTGCAACAAAAATGCAGCACCCACAGCTTTATCATTAAATTCTATGGGATTTGCAAAAACCTGTGCCCACATGTGCTTTTGTGCCTGCGTTTATAAAAGTTTCTGTCAATTAACATGTATTTCGGCTACAATTTCCCCATTGAGTCCATTATAAACCCTTCAAAAAATAATCACAATAATTACAAATGAATTGGTATTCACACAGTACGTTTGTGATGCTTTCTTTCTGCTATTTCCAAAGAAAAATGCTGTAAGGATAGGGTCAGACTTGCGTCTGCCCCTAGCCTAACGCATCCGGCAGAAACGTACAAAATCTCTGCCTCAGCGCATTGCGTTACCAGCAGGTAATGCTATGCACTGCCTGGCAATAGAGCTCTATAGCAACCAGACGATTACTGCAGCCTCCAGCTCCACAGAGATCTCCCAGATATGCGCTTTTGCAGAGCGCACAGGAAAACTCAGGAAAATATCAAAAGCACATATCCTGGAGATCTCTGTGGAGCTAGAGGCTGTGGTAAGCATCTGATTGTCATAGAGATCAATAGCCAGGCAGCGCATAGCGTTACCGACTGGTAACGCTAGGCGCTGCTCCTTTCGGAAACTAAATTTCTGACAGAAGCAGCAGGCTATGGGGCCAGATGCAAGTTTGACCCTAGCCTAAGGCTAGGGTCACATTTGGGACCTTGCATCCATTTGGAAGGACTGTTTTTTCCCCTTGCCATGTTATGTCATTTTTTTTTCATTGTTAGCCCTAGCATTAACGTATGCGTTAACGTATGGTACATATATGTATGTACGACGCAAATGTGACCCTAGCTTAAGCAACATTTTTGGGGGTGTTTGCAAAAGCGCATGCTTTTTTTTACATGGGTGTACATGGGAAAAGCATGCATTAACGCATGGTACATATATGCACCATGCGTTAACGCATGCGTTAACACTAGCACTAGAAAGGCGAAAAATGCCATAAAAATGGCAAGGGAAAAAACTACTTCCTTTAACGCATCCCAAATGTGACCAGCCTAGACTAAGTGATTTTCATATGCAAAAAAAAGCTTCTCCTATTAAATCCAACATTAATTGCGAACAGTGCACAGACTGCACACACATGGTATCTCTGTGTTGACCCACAGACTTGCATATGTAACTTTCATCTGTATTGTAGATTAAAAAAAGACATATGGCTAGGGTCACATTTGGGATGTTGCATCCATTTGAAGGATGCATTAAGGGTCCCTTCACACTGCGGCATGATCCGGTCTGGTTCTGTCTGGGAGGCCCCTGACAGCCATGGACCGGATCAGCACACAGGACTGGGGTGCTATTATGCCCTCCGGTCCTGTGTGCAGCGCACACAGCTGCAGCCGCTGACAGGTCAGTACCCGCGGCGCCCGCGGTCCTGACTTATCAGCAGCGGAAACTGCGTGCGGCTGCACACCGGACCGGAGCGCATATTAGCCCCCCAGTCCTGTGTGCTGATCCGGTCCGCAGCTGTCAGGGGCCTCTCAGACAGAACCGGACCGGATCATGCCGCTGTGTGAAGCGGCCCTAAAGGATGCTTTTTTTCCCTTTGCATTTTAAATGACATGTGTGTTCATTAATTGCTTTAACGCATGCATTAATGCATGGCACATATATGTACCATGCGTTAATGCATGCATTTCTGCATTTCTGTTTTCAATAACAGGCCCAAAAATGCTGCAGAACCACGCTTTTGGGTGCACTACCAAAAACTCATAGCGTCAAACACATTGCACTTTTGCAATGCTTTTTGCATTGGAGTCTATGGGTGCATTAACACATGCATTTTTCTACATTTGCACATAAAAATAATGCATGCATTTAGCAAATGCATGACGCAAGTCTGACCCTAACCTATCTTTGGGATTTTTCTGTGGACACCGAAAGGGGAGCAACATCCTCTATTAGATTAGGGTCACACTTGCGTTTTTTTCATGCTTTTTTGGAGACCTGCGTTTTTAAAAAAGCATGTAAAAACGCACCATTAGGCCCCCATGCAAAAAAACGCATGCACTAATAGCAAAAACGCATTAATTAATAGCAAAAACGCATGTCTAAAGTGCCAAGCGTTTTTGGCATGAGTTTTTGCACTTTTTGCACGAGTCTGGAGGGACATACTGATTATGGAGTCCTCACTGTTCCCAGGGGTCCTCTCCACCCCTTACCTCTCTGTGCTGTCCCCTGCATCTCTGTGCCACCTTCTGCCTGAGACATCTGCGCCAGAGCCTGTCCCGCTGTATGCATACAGCATAATCTGGAGCAGGGCAAGCTCCGTGATGACGTCACAGGCAGAAGGCGGCACAGAGAGGCAGGGGGTGGAGAGGACCCCTGATAACAGTGACGACTCCATAAAAAGTATGTCCCTCCAGACTCGTTATCGCTAAACTTTATAAAGTGTTTTTTACAGCTTACAGCGTGGGTAGAAACATGGGAGACTCCTTCTCTGAATGCAACAGACACGCTGCATTCAGTGTTGCTGTCAGTTTGGAAATCACTAAGGGTACCGTCACGCCAGGTGATATCGCCAGAAATATCGCAGGCGACGCACGGGAGCGCGCATGTTTTTGGCACCCCGTCAGCGTCTCCGTCGCATGTTTACATGCAGCGATACCTACGGCGACGCTTTGGCAATGTTTCAGGCGACGTCACTGCTGGGGTGTCTAGAAACCCCAGCAGGGATCCTGTAACATGGGAGCCTATATCTCCCATCGCCTGTAACATCGCCAATCGCGATGTTACACGGGGCGATGCATACACATTGCCTGAGAGTGGTTGCCTGGTTTCACAGCAGTGCTCTGAAACCAGGCGACCACTCCCAGATGATTTTTCGGCGCAAAATCACCACTTTATTCAGGTCGACTAGCCGATGATGTTGCTGATGATAGGCCACGCCCCTGTGTCGCCTGCGAAATCGCCGGCGATGTCACCTGGTGTGACAGTACCCTAATGGTACATTTACACACGGCCACAGGAAGGTAGGAACAGGCAGGCATTGGACACAATTGTGCCTGTTGCCTTGAAAAGACCACGATGTGGCTGCGTGTAATTCAGGACTTTCCTTCCTTCAGGGAAGACACAGGAAGGAAAGTCCTCATTTACACGCAGCCACATCGAGGTCTTTTCAAGGCAACAGGCACAATTGTGTCCGATGCCTGCCTGTTCCTACCTTTCTGTGACCGCGTGTAAATGTACTATTAAGGTACCTTTACACACGGCAACTTTTCTAGGAATTTCACTGGTAATTTGCTGGTTGCAGTGAAATCATGGACACTTTGTTACATTTGTACACAGCAACAAATAGAACAATGTGTCCATGATTTCACTGCATCCAGCAAATTACCAGTGAAATTCCTAGAAAAGTTGCCGTGTGTTTACACTATATGTGTGTAAACAGTAAACACTATTTTAGAGCACAAAAACAAACAACATTCCTATGCAGGGCTCTGAAACATAATCAAATGACCAATTAATACCCATCAGCATGACACATCATTGTGCACTGGACCTGGGTTCATTACCTATGCTCTAAACAACGCTCATTCCGCAATATAGCGGTGGTAAAGTATCACACCAGGGCTATGGGCTACTTAATAGATTGTGTGTAGCTTCTTACAGCTGCACAGCTTTGTCTATGATGATACAGGATTGTCTTTGAGGATACAGGATTTTGCCTTTTTGCAGGGCTTGAATTAAAATCCCCTTTCCACGACACTATATATACCTATAGGCTTCTTTGTACTATACTAATCCACCACTTCAGTATCTTCTAGACCTTTCAACCTTTGGATATCTAATCTACTTAATGTAAAAAAAATTGCTAAGTGCAATGGATATAAGACTTTTCGTAAACTTTTTGATTGACTTTTTTGAAGCTTTTTTGATTGGTTTTTTGAATTCAGATTTCTTTATCTCAGTGTTCTAGGTTCCTTGATAAATTTCTGGAACCCAGGTCCAGTGTGCAATGTGTCATGCTGATGGGTATTAATTGGTCATTTGATTATGTTTCAGAGCCCTGCATAGGAATGTTATTTGTTTTTGTGCTCTAAAATAGTGTTTACTGTTTACACACATATAGTGCACAGAGCTTGTCCAAAAGCCCAGTTCTGGACTATTGATCTTTTTTTTACCACCACTTGATTTAGCATCACGGCTGTGAGCAACTATATACACATATATTAATATTACCACCTGCGAGTGGGGCTAGGTTTTAAATCTTGTTCTTTTTGTTAGGGCCCTTTCACATCAGCGGTAATTTGAAATCGCGGCAGATGCGGTGAAAAAACCGCATCTGCCGCGATTGCCGCATAGCCGCCGCATAACTGCTGCACTTGCGGTGCGGTTGCGGTAATTGCCATAGTAAGTATAGGGGGACTTGCGGCAGGTGCGGAAAGTGCGGTTTTCCACTTGCGGCAGGTGCGGCCGCGAAAAAAAACGCGGTCAGCCGCGTTTTTTTTTCGCGGCCGCACCTGCCGCAAGTGCAAAACCGCACTTGCCGCACCTGCTGCAAGTCCCCCTATACTTACTATGACGATTACCGCAACCGCGCCCCAAGTGCAGCGGTTATGCGGCGGTTATGCGGCAATCGCGGCAGATGCGTTTTTTTCACCGCATCTGCCGCGATTTCAAATTACCGCTGATGTGAAAGGGCCCTCATATATGCCTTTGAAATTTAATAAAATTTACTGTTGACACCCTCATTATTCTGAGTGTCCTTCCCCAGATCCCGGTCTTCTTTTACACATGCCCTTATCTTAGTTTATCAGTTTCTAAAAAACACGTGTGACTGGTGTATCACGTTTCTGTGCCCACCCACACCACTTCTTTCTTACTTTGGAGACTTGTGACAGTTTTGGTACCTGTGTCTCATTCCTTTATTGAGACTTCATATAAGGGCTTGGACACCCTTTCCTAGTTACATCAGAGTTTCACTAAGGAGACTCTGAAAGGGCTGGAGCAGTGACCCTGAACGGCCTCTCCCTCTCTGGACGGGTAGTCTGGAGCTGCACAGAAACACAAGCAGCCGACAGCCCAGTCCAGAGAGTGAGAGGCCGTTCAGGGTCACTGCTCTAGCCCTTTCAGAGTCTCCTCAGTGAAACACTGATGTAACTAGGAAAGTGTGTCCAAGCCCTTAAATGTGTTTCTTTCCTTTGGCAGTTTAGAAGTTATTGTCAGTTTCTGTTGCTAGCAAGCTAGCTAGTTCTTTGTCCAGGTATGGCTAATTAGTGATCACTCCCATCCCCTTTATATGGTAACATGGTTTCAGCATCCTTTGCTGGTGATTGAACTTCATTCCTGGCCTGGCTTCCTGAGGTGAAGGATGTTGTCTGGAGAATCTGACCATTGCCTCACTGTCTGCTGTCTAGGAGAGTGGCAGCAGGCATGAAGTTGTTTTTGTCATCCTCCTGCTGTCTCTCCTTCCCTCTTGTTGTTGTTATTGCAGTCGTTGGGACTAGTGCTTCCGTTGCCCTTTTCCCTACTGATGGTTAATATCAGGGCCAGCAAGGGATTAGGTATCCTGTTTGGCAATGGGTTGAAAGAACCATATAGGGTTGGAAGTGAGATCAGGGCACAGCTGCAGGTGAGTGCATGAGGTCACCTCCTCCATGTTTCCTATGAGGTGGGCCCCCTTTTGTATTTTTCCCTCCCAGTGTTTTCCCATCTGTTGTTTTGTGTAATGTGCTGGACATCATTGGTCCATGCAGCCACTGTCATGCAGCATAGCAGGACACCCCCTCAGTCCAGCTTTCCAGGTGTCATCTGAATCACATCCTTCTGTGAATTAGATGCAAACTCCAAAGTAAGTGCTTAAAGTTGAACACATGATACATGTGATCCAAAATGTTAAGTAAAATGTTCCCAATAACAGCTTCAACTCATTCCACAAAAAGGTTTTTCATAGATCAATGGAAATATAGGGGGCGTCTTTGTTACTATTAAACCAAAGGCTCTGAAAAAGTGCCATGGCTTCCCCAAAAAGAAATCCTGCAAATTCTGTGCTCCCAAATCCAAATAATTCACTCCCTTCTGAGCCCTAAAGTGTGCCTAAACCACAACTAGTATCCACGTTTTGCGTTTCTGTAGTAAGGAAAGTGGGCAAAATTTACCAGGTGAGTGTCTCTAAAAGCACGAGCAGGGTACAATGTATGGTTACTACAATGTATGGGCACTACAATTGCATATTTGCCATTTTTATTTAGTAACATTGCTGATTATTTCTGGAAAACACCCATGGAGTCAAAATAGTCACTACACCTGTGGATAAATTCACAGAGAAACAATGGATATCCAGCGCCTTTATCTGGATGAAATGATCCCAGGAAATCCAACATTTCTTAAAACATTCGTTTCTTTCTTCACATTAAAAACATGGTAGCAAAATATCAGCCAATTTGGATGCAATCATGATTATAAACAAAGGCATAGAAACCAAAATGTTTCGACCCAAACAGGTCTTAAGGCCGCTTTACACGTTGCAATATTGTTACGATATTGTATACAACGGCACGGGAGCGCGCACATTTTTGGCACTAGTCCAAGATCGCATGGGAGGTGTTACACAGGGAGATATCGGCAGGCAACGCAACTACGATGTCTACGCCCCTCCTTCGCGCTGTGTACGAGTGACCCAGGGAATGACCATTTAACATTGGAGTGAATAGGGGAAGTTGTGCTCCAAATCGTAGTTGCGCTGTGACACAGCACGATCCTGCCAGATTGTCAAGCCAATATTGGCCAGTTGGAGAGCCTGCCCAATTCCCCAACGGCATCGTTCTTGCGTCGCATTGCTCATTTACACCACACAACGCACAAACGATATCGGCGGCAACGCACGAACCACGTGACTTTTTATCGTAGTTGGGCAACGATATTGTGCCGTGTAAAGCAGCCTTTAGTCAAACACCATGATTAAGACCTGTTTAAGTCAAAACATGTTGTTTTTTAGGCCATTTTTATAATCATAAGTGCATCCAAACTGCATGACCTTTTGCTTCCATGCTTTTAATGTGAAGAAAGAAATGGATGTTTTAAGAATTCTTGGATTTCCTTGGATCATTCGTCCAGAAAGGCACTGGATCTCTATTGATTGCATGTATCAACCCTCACCCAACTTGATCCGTGCAGCCTGAAGGATGTGGTAACCAAAGGAGATGGTGAGCTGACAACTTTACTGTTTTACATAAATTCACAAAAGGGTGTCATTTCCAAAATGGGGTCAGTAAAGCAAAAGTGTGGACGGTGTATACGGACCTTGCAGCGCAGGTCTGTATACACCGTCCACCCTTTTGCTTTCCTGACTACGTTGATTGTTGTGGTGTGGATCCTTGCAGCAGCTACTACCTTTTGCTTTGACGCTGGTTGTGTGCTACACAACCCCCTCCAGGGGAGTGACTAATTAAATTTAGTCCACCTTTTTATCAATGATAAGACCCTATTGCGCTTTTCTCTCCCTTTTTCCAGTTTTTATTTCCAAAATGGGGACCCATGTGTGGCCATTCTGCTATTCTGGCACGTAGGGACTCTGAATATGGAGCTCACAAACTATTTTAGGAAAATCTGTGTGCCAAGAGACAAATAGCGCTCCTTCCCTCCTCACATGTGGCTAAGCAGTACTGTATAGCAACACATGAGGTATTGTCACGCTCAGCAGAAATTGTGTGACACATTTTGGTGCCTTTGTTTACTATTTTTCATGTTAAAATGTAAAACCTGAGCCCAAAAGGAAATTTTTGTGCAAAAGATTGAATTATTTTTCTTTATCATTGAATGGTATAAACATCTATGTCACACATGTGGTGTTAATTTGTTAATATGAATAATGAATCTCTATTGGAATTCATTAGGAGGTGTATTTTGTAAAATGAGATCACTTATATGGTGTGACAATGTGACATGGCACCCAAAAACAAAAAAAGCAAAATCTGCATTATATTATGGCACTTCTTCTTTGCTGAGCTTTCCACAGTGCCTGAAATGATTTCCTGATTACATGTAGAGTATAGGCACACTGAGGAGATATTGCACAACTATGTGGTTATTGTTTTTTCGATTAGCTCCTAAAAAATTTAAAAACTTGGGACTAAAACAACATTTTAGTGGCAAAAAATTTAATATTCTTTTTCACCATGCAATGGTATAAAATTCTGTGAGGCACATATGGAGTCAACATACTGTCCACTATCTATTTCAGCCAATTCAGCACTCCAAACATTCCAAGATGTTCCTTCCTTTCCAGGCCCTGCTGTGCGCCAAAACAGTAGTTTTCCACCGCATATGAGGTATCATCTTTCTCAGGAGAAATTGCACAATAAATTGTCTGGTACATTTTTCCTTGTTGCCCTTATTAAATTGGAGGCTAAAGAAATATTTTTTGAAAAAATTTTAAAGTTTTATCTTCCACATTTCTTAAAATTCAGTGAAATACCGATAAGGTTAATACATTTCTTGGTTTTGAGGGGCGCAGTTATGAAACAATGTCATTTTTGGGTGTTTTCTGTCTTATAGGCCCCTTACAGTCACTTCTATAGTGATGTGGTTCCTAAAAAAATGTTTGTGGAAAAATGAGAAATTGCTGATAATCTTTCCAAATACCTAGAGAAAATATGTTTCAAAAAATGATACCGATGTTAAATAGACATGTAGGAAATTTTATTTATTAACTGTTTTTTGTGACATGACTTTCAGGCTTTAGGGCATAAACATGAAAATGTGAAAATTGCAAACTTTTCAAAATTTTTGAAAAAATATTTTCACAAAGAAGCTTAAAAATGTTTGTTCAAAATGTACAACTTCAATGAAGTACAATGTGTCACAAGAAAACCGTCTTAGAATTACTGTGATCTGAAGTGTTCAAGAGTTATTACCAGAAAAAGTGACATTGGTCAGAATTGTAAAATATGGCCTTGTCAGAAAGGTGAAAACAGGCTTTGATAATAATGGCTTGAGAGCTTAAGTTCTCAGTTCTATTTCCTATAAAAAGGAAGACCAAAGAATAAACAACAAACAAATCTAAGTGACATGAATGTTGCACATTGAAGCCAAGACTGCTCTGTTTAACAAAAATAATTTCTTCCTGAACGAATTGTGTCCTTGTTTTATCTGTAGTAAAAACAAGACAATGACTGAACACTCTCAAAATATTAATGAAAGCTTCAGATTCTTCATGCATATATTAAAATCATGATGCCTTTCTTCATGATGCTAGTGCTAATGTAAGCAGCCTGCATGGCATAAACTTGTAACATGCCTACACCATCTCTAGTAGAGATGAGTGAAACTTTTGAAGTTCAGGTTTGGTTCGATTTGCTGAATGTGCATATGTTCACCATTCATCGAACTTCCAAATCCCATCAAAATATATGTGATGCAAAAGCAAAGGTATAGAAAACACTCTAAAGGGGGCAAAAAAGCTGTCAAAACAGCTGTTGTTAGGGACTTAGGGACAGACACCAGAAAAGTGCCATTTACTCCCCAGATTTAAAGTAAAATTTTTATCAATGTGCATTTAGGATGTATGGGACAAGGCCTAGCCCAGTATTTCAAGCTTCAACATTGATCAGAAATAAGTGCGTAGGCATGGTGCTCAGTGAACCATACTAAATTCAGGAAACAGAAAACGAGACCCCAAAAAGAGTCTCCACATTTAAAAAAATTGGGGACCAATGCCAAAAAAATGACATAAATTGACCCAGAATAAAAATTGGATAATGGAGTAACCTGCATTTGATTCAACCAGAGCTAGGGTGGGTAAGGGACTCGGACACCGGGGCTACTGTGTGGGGAGTCACGGATGGTCGGGACCCCGGTGCCGTGCCCTGGCGATCAACTATACCAGATGTTGATGGTAAACGGTGGGGGTTAAAGGTTATTTACAGGGGAATGTGACGCCACCTGTAGAGTCCGGTAAGATGGTACCGGCGCTGCCAGCCGGCCACTGAGGTGATGGAGGGGGGGCAGCAAAGTGTGGTACAGCTCCCCACAGGTGGAGCTTTACCTCAGGGCAGCTACTGTGGTGAGACGGTGAGGGAGGACAGTGATGGTAATGGTGGTGCAGTTCTTACCCCTTCTGCTGATGATGTTGATGATGTTAAGACCTCTGGGCTGCGGCAGGAAGAATAACAGAAACAGTTCCAGTTTAACTCTGCTTTACTTGGTACCGACTGATGGCATAACAAGACACGGTACAGTTTGGTTTTAGGGTGTTGCTGCCAACTCAGGGTTTCTCTTATGGAGTCTTTAGATGTTCTCTCTCTGTCTTTCAGGGTTACTACTTTCTTTCTCTAGATCTTTCAGTCTCTACCACCTTTGAAGAGCTCCCCCGCCAGTCCTACGGTCTGTATCTAGAAGATAAGGTCTGTCCACTACCCGGTTTGGACAGGGCAACCCGGAACCGAGATACAGAAGGCTCCTTTCCAGCACCGCAGTAAATGTCTGGCCCTTTTAGTTTCTTCTAGTGTCCTGAACCGGTTTTCAGTCATGAGGGGAGAGGTACATTGTGGCGCTGTCAGCAACCCGTTTCTGTTGGGCCTACAGCTCGTCAGCTTTTCAGTCAGGGATGAACTGAACTCCTGGCTGACTCGGTTGTCTGTGTCACCGGTGTCCCCTCAACATGACCAGCTGGCTCCTACCAGCCCTGGCCCGTTGCCTTCTGTCCTGGGCACATAAAGATGGGGTACCCTCCACTCAGCTGGGCTGCCAGGCCTGACCACTCTGTCTGCCTTCCCAGCACCGTCTGAGGTAAAACTGTCAACTGTCACTCTACTCAGTTCTAAGCACCGCCCCCACCTTTGGAACCTACTATATTACCAGTTCCCCCCTACTCTAAGTGGTGCGGTCCTAAGTGAGTGCTAAAAATAGACTCCATAAGATTTAATCCTAAACCAGCAACTTACAAAATAATATTACACAGAAATAATAAATGCAATACTACTCTGTGGCACCTAGCCGCAGGGGCGCCACACATGCATGGCACAGGGACTAGAACAGGAATGACTGGAATGTGTAGGCATAATGCTCAGATGGCCCTGCTAAATTCAGGAAACAGACAAGGAGACACCAAAAAGAGTCTCCACATTTCAAAAAATGAGAGACAGATACATCTAAAGTGGCATCAATTGACCCAGAATAAAAATTGTATAATGGCGAGATCAATGCAGCACGCTGAAAAGCACAACATCACCTAGTCTGGTCAGTTTGCTACTGGAGTGTAAAAGTCCTTGGAAATCCATGACTTGTTAATCTTGTTGAAAGTTAGGCAGTATAAACTTTCAGGGGACAGCCAGATGGGCTTTTCCGTCAGGAGACCGCCAGCAGCACTGAAGACATGTTCTGAGAGCATTCTGGCTGCTGGGCATGAAAAAACTCCAAGGCATGACTAGTGAACTCGGATCACGCCTTCATTTTTGAAGCCCAAATTGCAAAGAGGTCAAAACCCCACTGATGACATGAATATGCACCCATGAGGCCAAAGTCATTTTTGGGTTGGTGGCGGCATAAAAACCTTTGAGATATTAAACTCCTTTCCACATCCTTTTCTTCCTCCTGTTTTTCCTCCTGTACCACTCCCTCATCCCGCAGACTTTTCAAAGTTTGCTCCAGCATGTAGATGATGGGAATAATGATGCTGATGATGGCATTGTCAGTGCTAACCACCTTAGTAGCCATTTTGAAACTGTGCAGAAGCATGCAGAGGTCTTTGGTCTGTGCCCACTCTGCAAGTGATATGTGCACCATTTTTGGCTTGCTAGACCCAGTTTTAGCGCAGTCATTTTGCCATAGTAATGCATGGTGCTGGGTCATGTGCCAGTTCATGCATGTAGTAGTCTAACTTTTGCTATTTTTTGCCTCTACTGAAGCTTAT